>JANAVB010030817.1:21640456-21820754 GCA_029216955.1 Iris pallida
CATTTTACTTAGGTATTTTGATAGGTAATATCTATAGGGTAGTACCTTACTACCCTAGGAGCACGGGTCAAAATAACAAGCGTAGGTAGGCTAACTAGTTTCCACCTAGGCTAGATTTTACCTTAGAAAAGGTAAATAGGAAATTGGTCTACGCCAAGATATGAGTTTCGAAGTCCAAGATGGACTTGGATATGGGTTGTAGAGGTTGGTAATGATTAGAAATAGTCGCCTAGACTTAGTCTTGACCTCGGTTGACCACGGTTGACTTTTTAGACCAAAAGTCACTATGGGTCAACACTTTACCCAATTTAGTCCCAAATTCCATTAAACTTGGGAAGTTGACCAAAAGTCAACTATTTCACCATTGACCTAGGATTGACCTAGGTTGAAAGTTGACCAGGGTTGACTAGAGTTAACCAGTTGACCAAAAGTCACTGTAAGTCAACCGTTGACTCAAATCGACCTAGATTAATTCCGTTTGACTTGCATTGACCCATTATGACCTAGCTAGACCTAATATGACTTAGGTTGACCTCGGTACAGTCTAGTTTGACGCATCTTGACCTAGAATGACTTAATAGATTTAATTGCTTTGTTTGACTTTACTTCTAAACAGAGTATTGATACGTCTTGTTCTCTATAGGTCCTCGAGACGCTGCATTTGCTCCGGTTGATATATCATACCATATTACAGGCGAGTACATTCTCTGAGACTTTTCCAATTTACGATGATTGTTATAATTCATGTAATTAGTGTAGATATGCTTGTTCCGACACATTGGTCACACGGATTGGTATTATCCTGGATCCCGACTGAGATGTTTTCCTCGTTATCTTGGTATATCTTGTGCAAGCTTCCTTGTAGTTCTTGTGCAATATATGGATACCGATTCTCGAGAGACTTGCTCCCTTCTCGTAGAATCCTGTGTCATAACGTGTCTTTGCTTGGATCCACTCTATCAGTCGGGGACGGAAGTAATTAGTGTAGAATGTGGTCAAAGCCTATTGTGCATCCATTGTGTACCTATTGATTGTGAGGTTGATCATACAACCCCACGTGATTACCAGCCTGTTACTATTTTGTGCAAGTTCCCAAGCCGGCCACATATTGCAGCTAGTTCTCACACACCTAGATATATGACTCTTGATTCTTGTACATGCCATGATCATTTTACTTGCCTTGTTCTAGCTCTAGTTTTACAGCTTACCTTGCCATGATACTTACATGTACATTCCATATTTTTCTTGTATATACTCTCTATTTACAGTTTTATAGCTTTTGTCATATCTTGTGAACTGTTTGTTAGTAGATTGTACGTTCCATCCTGACAGATATGTTGAAAATATACAGTGCTGACGAGAGAGATTATTGTACCTACTACGTCCGGATGACTAGTGGGCGTAGACTTGGAGACTTTGGTCCAGCAGGGCTTAGCTCCGCCTGACGAGACCTTACCACTTGCTTAGTTAGAGTAGGTCTTTTATACTGGACTTTGTCTCCAGCTACTTTGAGACTGTTATTACTATGGATTGTATTGAGACTTGGACTTGTATATATTCTTGTGTTGGACTTGACAGGTTATTATTTTATTATCGTCTTGTTGTCTTTATCTTTCAGTCTTTACTTTGTTATCTTAGAGTTGTGATTGAGTACTCATATATATTCATTGCTTGTCCTCCGTTCGGAGTTGACCATATTCTCGACAGGTTTTTGATATATATAAAAACTGTTTAGAGTAGAAAAACCTACAACGTTCCACGCCGTTTTTACGGTGAGGGCTGGGCGTTGTCACGTGCACGTGCCCTTATAGCGGGTGCGGGTCGTGGCAACACCCACGTGTTATATTGTCTCTCTTTTTCGCCAACTTCCCTGCTCTCCGAGACGTACTTTCAGATCATGATCGAATACTATTAAATATTTTTAAAAAATAACATTTAAAATATATTAGATATCTACTAACTAAAATAGAGATTTTCACGTTGAGATAAAAAATTATTGAGATAAAAAAGTACCTGTCCGTAAATATTTTATAGGATATATAATTTTTACGTTGCTTCCCTAATCAACTCCGTAGTCGTCCACCGGGAATACGACCATCGTTAGCCATTTACTATGATTGTGAAAAAAGGGAGAAGTGCTAGGTTGGAACTCTGAAAAAAAGAAGAATGAGTTAGAATGTGAAGAAGAGGAGGAGGGGATGAGAATTATATAGAGGAGAGACAGCCGCTGTTTTGAAAAAACAAGCACAAAACCCTCCTCCCAAACCTAAAACAATGGGCCAAACAAAAAAAGAAAAAAAGACAAGCAAAACAAAAGGAAAAAAAACAAAGGAAAAAAAAAAAAAAATACAAATAAAGAAAAAGAAAGAAAGAAAGAAAAGAAAGGAAAAAAAAACACATGCCGCCATCTTACTTGGAGTTTAGATGAAAAAAAAAAAATAGCATGCCTCCAACTAAGTTGCGGCACCGGTAGAGAAAAAAAAACCATGCCTCCAATTAAGTTGGCGGCACCGAAAAAAAAAATTAAAAAAAAATCGTGAGCCTGGTGGCCCACTCCACCCCCGTGCCGCCAACTCTAATGGAGTTGGATCCCGTTCTTTGAAAATTCTCCAACTTCTCCCTCTGCATGCAAATTTGTATAATTTCGTCCCTTTAGACGAAAATTTCTTTTTTTTTTTTTTTTTTGGCTCCAGAGAATAAAAAAAATACATTAAAACGTCAGCCAGACAGTCTAGCGAGTTTTACTTCTCCAGTTTTTTTTTTTTGGCAAGTTAGTGTTTTGTACAGAATTCAGAAAAAAATGTTTGTCTACATTTTTTTTTTCTTTTTGAAATTTTTTCTATTTTCATTTCAGTTAGGACATATATTAGAGGATTTTTTTTGGTCCGGCTCTTAGACCTTACTGCATGCCATCCAGTCCAGCAAAGTGAATCACAAACTCCACTACATCCGGGTCAAGCAAAGTGCAACCGACAAATTTTGACAATTAGTTGATTGGTCTAATTCATTTCTACGACTTTTGCATATTGTCGAATTTGGATAAGATTTTATTATATTTTTGTTGGGATTGTTTATAATTTTTTAAAAAAGTATAAAATGTAGCGATTTTTTGTCAAATATTTAACTTTTAATTGACTAAGATATTTCTCTTTAGGATTAGATTTAGCCTCTCTTTTTTTTAAATTATGCTTATATTAATTGTTTCCAAATTTTGTAAAGTATATATATTATTTCCTCCAACAATATTACAAAAATTGTTTTATGGTGAACTCTAGATTATTGTTGGATTCTACCCCTCTCACGGACTCGAATGAGTGCATCTATGTTTTGCTTTGACATTATCCCAGGATCAACAAATTTTGACAAATCTCAAATGATTTATCCTATAGAAATATATATATAATATTTTCCACTTTATCCAATCTATTTTATTATATAGAAAAAAAACATCTATAATATTTTTCCTAAATCACACATAGTATTAGAGTGACAACCAAGTTTCATCATCGCTGCCTTGTAGCCCACCACCATCTCCAGCCTCTGTTGCTGATCAGTCTGGCCCCCTCCTCCTCCCCCCCCCCCCCCCCCCCCCCCCCCCCCCCCCCCCGCCACCACCCACCCCACCCATCCACACCCCCCCCCCCCCCCCCCCACACACACACACACACAAAATAAAAAAAAAAATGAGTGGCACCCCCACTTTTTTTAACCCTAATTTAAGGTACACCCTGTACAATTACAATAATGTAAGGTAATTCCACTTTTGACGAAAATCGTTCTCCAGTAATGGTCAACTGTTTTGACCAATTTTTTTTGACGAAAATACCCTCGTCTTCTTTTCCGTGTCACCCCTTTCTCCCTCCCCCCTTTTGCTGTCTCCTCCCCACCGCGTGCCTCCGCTCCCCCTACCGCAGTGTCACGCCCCAGTACCGAAATACGGGGACGGACTAGGCCAGCTACTCCATATGAGGTACGTAACGTCATACGGCGATCGTGGCTGTCGAGAGACTAGGGGGTACATGCTACAATCAAGTCTCCTATGGTCCCACAGAGCTCTATGTCTCAATCAATTAAGTCAAATCAGCAATTAAATGAACATT
This sequence comes from Iris pallida, assembly GCA_029216955.1. Lineage (NCBI taxonomy): Eukaryota > Viridiplantae > Streptophyta > Magnoliopsida > Asparagales > Iridaceae > Iris > Iris pallida. Next base: position 21,644,557 of record JANAVB010030817.1, read on the forward strand.
AAAGATAAAACAGTAAGGCGTCCCTGACGCTTCATCAAAATGGTCATGAGAGACTAGCTTTATAATTTAGCTATCTCAGAGAGTCAGGAGTACAAAATTATACACAGCTGCAGTCTGTTTAATTACAATTATGTACAGACACAAAATATCAAGTAATCCGGCTAACAGGTGCCGGTGGCTAAACGCCGCAAAAGTATAAGCAGGAGTGGTGGAGAAGAAACCCACTCGAGTCCCCGAACCGCCATGCTCCTAGTATGCACCATGGATGTCAGGGAAGAAGATCGTGTCCTCTGGCTCTGCTACGAGATCTGGCCAAACAAAACCAGCGGGGTCAGCCCCGAATAGCAAGTACCGCCAAAGGGGCACAAGAGTTAAGATTAAAAACCCAACTAATAGAATGACTGATAATAGTAATACTTATGCTACTATTATAGGGTAGCGCAACATCCTCGAACCCATATGGCACCCTTACAACCAAACAAGGACAAAAGGTGCCGCATGGAGCCGGGACGTGTCGTACTCTATAACTTTCACATAAGTTAAAAGGTATAAACCATAAAATCTCCTGATCGTGACTTCGGTCGATAGCCTATCGCAGCACAATAACCAACCCAACAATCAAACAAGAACATGGGTTGGATCATGTACCATGATAGACCATGTTCCTCAGCCATTCACAGAAGTAGCACTTCACAACCAGAATAAGTCTTCCGTTCATAACTTCGGTCCACAGCCTGTCATAGTACGATAACCAACCCAACAATCAAACAAGAACATGGGTTGGATCACGCACCATGACAGTCCGCTTCCCTCAGTTATTCACGGAAGGTAAATAGGAAACATGCAAGTCGTTTTCACGGCCAATCAAGTCTACGAGTTTCTAGTGGAACGAGGTTATCCTCGCGTCATGTTATTAGAAAAATCCTCAGATCGTATCTTTCCAGCAAGGCTAGCCAACCCAGGGGTTCGCGTAGACAGGTGTCATGGAGCACAGGTCCCTCGTGAGGCCACCTTGCCAAGACATGTAATATATAGCAGGAAGTAATCGGATACAGTCATCCACTCGTTGCGGATGACACAGTATCCGTGGAGACCAGCCGGCGCGCCAAGACAATATCTCAGGGCGACTGGTGTAACACGATCTCGGGACTCTGCCCTCCCCATGCATCTAGTATATTCAGTTGCCTAGTTTAACCCTAGGTGAAATCTTGGACTCTCATGTTGTGGCCTGCATGATTATCCTCCTAAAGTCGTACTTTAGTACGAGTACCCTAAGTGAGGATCCATGTCAATCAGTATGTCAACATGTGCTACCCTCCTTAGTGTAATGCATCATTACAAATACGCCACGTGGAGTTACGAGTCATTTGTCGAGCATGAACACGAACTGGGACATTCAGGTACATGTATCAGGTAGGAACACTTTGTTCTCCGGGGTCACATCAGTGCTCATATCATGCTTGGGACAAAAGGTGTAAGGATATAAAATGGGCATATAATATCTAATAAAATATCAAAAGCATACGCACAACAAGGCAGCGGGCGTGAAAAGTCACGCAGGCTCAAGGGAAAGAGCAGCGTGAAAAGTCACGCAAGCTCAAGGGGAGAGCTGCGTGAAAAGTCACGCAAGCTCAAGGGGAAGAGCTGCGTGAAAAGTCACGCACGCTCAGGGGAAGAGCTGCGTGAAAAGTCACGCACGCTCAAGGGGAAGAGCTGCGTGAAAAGTCACGCAAGCTCAAGGGAAGAGCTGCGTGAAAAGTCACGCACGCTCAAGGGGAAGAGCTTGTGTGAAAAGTCACGCAAGCTCAAGGGGAAGAGCTTGTGTGAAAAGTCACGCAAGCTCAAGGGAAGAGCTGCGTGAAAAGTCACGCAAGCTCAAGGGAAGACACGCTTCCAACAGGAAGCGTGCTCAAACAGGAGCACACTGTTCACTGTCTTCTCCAAAACAGCAAGAATACTATGGCAGAACCCAAAACTTCAAAAATAACATAACTTGGTCATCCGAACTCCAAATTCGGATTTCCAAAGTTCCAACTTGGGTGAAAGGGAATTCTCTTCCACATGGAAGCATCAAAACCCACAAAACTTCAAAGAAAATAGATCAAAACTAAGGAAATCCGAAAATGATTAAAACTCATATCTACAAAAATCAAAGCTTCAAAATAGAAATTTTCAAGTTCTAAACTAGTATAGATTGAGGAGAAGAACATGTTTTGGCAAATAGTTTTGTAAGAATCATTAACAAAATTTTGGATCCTTCTCTTGAGCAAGTTGGTACTTGCCTTGGTTGGTGGAGGAAGTAAATGAGAAGAAGTAAATGAGAGGAGAGAGAAGGAGATGAGTTATATATATATAATTCTTGGACCCATAGGTTCATGATGAACCAAAGGGTCCATGATGACCCATTGGTGAACCAAGAATAGGTTACCCAAATGAGCCAAAACTGTAGGCCCAAATACAGAAAATAAATTAGGAAATAATATTTTGTCGAATATTTTTGGGAAATGCATGAAGAAATACAGCATAATAGATATAGTATAAATTCAAGGTAAATACAATTTATCGGTTTACGTATTAAAATACGTATTCCAGGATTGGGGAGTGACATCTCTACCCTTCTTAGAAAAATTCCGTCCTCGGAAGTCCAGCCAAGACAGGATTATGAAATCAGGGCAAGCAAGGCACAATCATATATATAAGTTAACTATCATAGCAGTTATTATCATACATCACAAAGTGCAAAATAAGCAGGTGCAGAAAAGCATGGAATCGTGTCAATAAGGTGCATAAATATACCTTATTAGTCAAACAAATACGGATAACGAGATCTGATCTCGTCCTCGCGCTCCCAGGTTGACTCTCCCGAAGAGTGATGGTTCCAAGAAACACGGACAAGACTTATCGTCCGATTCTTGAGTACCTTCTCTCGCCGGTCCAAAATAGATACGGGTTGTTCCTCGTAAGTTAGGTCGGTACCAACGACTAACTCAGAATGATCGAGGATATGACTCGGATCCGGGACATACCCACGTAATTGGGACACATGAAACACATTATGTATGCCAGTTAACGAAGGCGGAAGGGCAAGTCGATAAGCCACATCGCCTACCCGAGCGAGAATCTTGAAAGGTCCAACGTATCTTGGACTAAGCTTTCCCCGGGTTCCAAATCTGATGATACCTCGAGTAGGCGAAATCCGCAGAAACACTTGGTCGCCAACTCTGAACTCTAGAGGCCTACGATGCTGATCTGCCCAATGAAGATGTCGATCTTGTGCAACTCGAAGGCGCTCTCTGACTAACTTAACTACCTCCACAGTCTGCGTGATCATCTCTGGCCCCAACAACTTCCGTTCTCCGACGTTGTCCCATGCCAAAGGGGACCTGCACTTCCTTCCGTACAATGCTTCGAACGGGGCCATCTGAATGCTAGCCTGATAGCTGTTGTTATAGGAGAACTCCACTAGATGAAGGTGATCCTCCCAAGATCCGCCAAAATCCAAGGTACACGCCCGTAGCATATCTTCTAATGTCTGAATGGTTCTTTCTGATTGTCCGTCAGTTTGTGGATGATAAGAAGTACTGAATCTTAACTTGGTTCCCAAACTTTGGTATAAGCTCCGCCAAAAATGGGAAGTAAACCGCGTATCCCGATCTGATACTATACTAACTGGAATACCGTACTGCCTTACTATCTATTTCATGTACATTTCTGCTGGCTGTTCAGTAGTCTGTCCAACTCGGAAGGGAAGGAAATGAGCAACCTTCGTGAGTCGATCTACTATTACCCAGACTGCATTCTTGCCAGCCGGGGATCTAGGTAAACCGGTCACAAAATCCATCGTGATGTGCTCCCATTTCCATTCTGGAATAGAAAGCGGCTGTAGCAACCCTGCTGGTCTCTGCTGCTCGGCTTTCACCTGCTGACATACCAGACACTTGGATACAAATCTCGCTATCTCTCTTTTCATGCCATTCCACCAAAAGAACTGCCTGATATCTCGATACATCTTCGTCCCTCCAGGATGAATGGAGTAAATAGAACTATGAGCTTCGGACATAACATCTTGCCGAAGGTCTCCACTCGGTACACAGAGTCTGTTTTCAAACCTGAGCGTACCATCTTCATGAATCACTAACTCCTTCCTACGGCCTGATTCACACTCCGACCGCAACTTCTGAATCTGTAGATCTCCTGCTTGTGCTGCCCTTATCCTCTCTACTAAGGTTGACTGAATCTGCATACTGGTCATTCTTCCTATATCCCTTGGCAAAACTACTTCGATTCCCATTCTCTGAAGGTCTTCTAGAATATGCTTCTGCGAGGTCAAGATAAAGGCACTGTCTCTCCTACTCAGTGCATCTGCAACTACATTCGCCTTGCCTGGATGATACTGAAGATCTAAATCAAAATCCTTCAGCAATTCTAACCATCTTCTTTGCCTCATGTTCAAATCTCGCTGCGTGAACACGTATTTCAAACTCTTATGATCAGTATAGATCTCTACCCGATCCCCGTATAAATAATGCCTCCACAACTTGAGTGAAAACACCACAGCTGCTAACTCCAAATCGTGAGTCGGGTAATTCTTCTCATGGTCTCGAAGCTGTCGAGACGCATATGCTATCACTTTTCCATGCTGCATCAATACGCATCCAAGACCCTTCCCAGATGCGTCACAATATACTGTAAAGCCTCCAGCTCCTACTGGAAGTGTCAAGATCGGGGCTGAGATCAATCTCTTCTTCAATTCTTCAAATGATGCCTGACAGCTAGCTGACCAAACAAACTCTACGTCCTTGTGCGTCAAACGCGTTAAGGGTGCAGAGATCTTGGCAAAGTTCGCCACGAACCTTCTGTAGTAACCAGCTAATCCTAAGAAACTTCGAACTTCTGCAACCGTTCTCGGAACTGGCCAATGCTCTACGGCCTCAATCTTCTTCGGATCTACTGACACTCCTGCCCCATAAATTACATGCCCCGGGAACTAAATGTGATCTAACCAAAATTCACACTTGTCAAGCTTCGCATAAAGTTGATGCTCCCTCAATGTCTGTAAGATAGTCCTAAGATGTTTCTCATGCTCCTCTTCACTGCTGGAATAGACAAGAATGTCATCTATGAACACCACCACAAATTTATCCAAGTACGGCAGAAATATGCGGTTCATTAAATCCATGAATACTGCGGGGGCGTTGGTTAGTCCAAAGGGCATTACTAAAAACTCATAATGCCCATATCTAGATCTAAATGCTGTCTTTGGTATGTCTTGCTCCCGGACTCTTACTTGATAGTATCCTGACCGAAGATCGATCTTGGAAAAGACGCTGGCCTTGCTCAACTGGTCGAACAGGTCATCAATCCTTGGTAGTGGGTACTTATTCTTCACTGTTACTGCATTCAGCTTGTAGTAGTCGATGCACATCCTCGTCGACCCATCCTTCTTGGGAACTAGAATCACTGGCACGGCCCAGGGCGATTTACTGTCTCGGATGAATCCCTTAGACTTCAACTCTTCTTCATGTTGATACAACTTATCCTGCTCTGACGGCGACATCCTGTAAACTCTATCTGCAATAGGCCTCGTTCCAGGGTTCAACTCAATGCTAAATTCTACCTCTCTGACTGGGGGTATCCCTGGGAGCTCATCGGAGAAGACGTCAAGAAAATCTTCGACCACTCTCGAAATCTGTCCTGGCTCTGACACTGCCGCTGAGATGACGCCTCCGGCCTGATTCTTCAAGGTTCGAGTAAAGATGAACTGCTCTATCCCAGGAACACTGAATATGACCCTACCTCCTCTACAATTAATTGTCGCATGACTGTCTCTCAACCAGTCCATGCCAAGAACGACATCAAAATTCTCCATAGGGAATTCAATCAATGATGCGGACAATAAATGCCCACACACCTCCACCGGACATGAAAAGCGCACTCTGTTAACTTCTACGAGCCCATTGCCGGTGAGTATATCCATCCTCTCCAGCAATGCCTCAAACTCTAATCCAATCCGTATAGCATATTGTGCAGAGATGAATGAATGAGTAGCGCCTGAATCAAATAATGCTACAGCGGGAAATGAGGTGACGAGAATTTTACCTGCCACCACGTCACTAGACACTAGAGCCTCTTCCAAGGTCAATGTGAGAGCCTGGCCCCGCGGAGCCCCTTGTTGCGGCCTTCCTCGACCATGATGTTGCTGCCCCTGAGGGCCTTCGGCTTCCTGTGCCTGGCGGAACATCTGAGCCTGCGTTGGTAAGCGCTAGGCTAGGGGCCTTACTGCTAGTACTGGCCCTCCACTCGGGGTTGCCACTGGAGCTGGCAATGTTGGAAACTGTTAAGCTGGCCCTCCTGGCCTCTGCATCATAGGACAAGTGGAAATACGGTGGTCTGCACGACCACACCTCAAACATAAGCCATTCGCTGACTGGCACACCTCCCTCGTGTGCCCTGCCTTCCTACAGAAGGTACAGCCCTGGGGTGCTCCCTGACGCTGCTGCTGGTTCCTCGGCTGCTGATGTCGAACTGGCGCTGTATTAGTTGACACGGCCGCCCTCCGTGGTGCTCCTGCATCATGAATACGCACACCGAGTGCTGGTGCCGACGTTCGCTGCACCGCTCCTCCTCCAACCTGGGAATGAGATCTCTTCTGACCTCCTGTCCTTGATGCTAACCTCTGCTGGGTAAGCTCGTGCCTCCGAGCGGCCGTCAAAACAGCGTCAAACGTCTGGTAGTCGTGTCCTTCCACAAGCTATAATAGTTCCAAATGAAGTCCCTGCTGGAACCTCATAGCCTTCTTCGGCTCCGTTGCCACCATTGCTGGTGCGAAACGGCACAATCTGCAGAACTCTGTTGCATACCCATCTACGGTCTTGCCTGCTTGCTTGAGACTGATAAACTTCTGCTGGAGCTCATATCGAGCTACTACGCCAAAATACTTGGCCTTGAATCTGTCACTGAAGGTGGTCCAACGAACAGGGCGTCTTATACCAACTTCTTCTGATGCCCACCAGTCGCGGGCAAGATCCTGAAGTACTAATTTGACCTGATCAACCTTCTCATCATCTGGAACCTTGGCTGCCACAAGAATGGCTTCAATGTCTTGAATCCATGCATCCGCAGTGATGGCATCCTCCGTGCCATCAAAATACCTCGGGTTCAAGCGACGGAACCTTCCTGATGCTCCCGAGTCAACCCCGGCACTCCTCTCAAGAGCTAACTGAATCCCCTGGTTCAGCAACACGTTCTGCTCCTGCTGCCGAGTCTGTTGCTGTTGGTGAGTGACAAGAATCCCTCGGACGATCTCCAGGAGTGCTACGGCATCTGGTACTGCCGTCGCTGCTGGTGCTGCAGGAGTTTCAATAACCTGCGGCTGCACTGCCTCTGGTTCCACTTCTGCTTGTGCCTGCCCTGGGAATGGTTCTCTCCCCTGTTGCTGCCCAGTCGAGCCATGCTCTTGCTGCTCTTTCTCATGGGCCTCACCCGCTACTGAGAATGAAGCACCCCTATAGAGAAAGATATAAGATTATCAAGTCCGGACAAGGAAGATTTCTAGGATGCAAGTCAGGTTAGAGATCAAGGCAAGGACAGAGAATTCGAAACATAATTTCAAGGGAAACAAGTTTTGATTGAGACTCCTAATAATTCGCAATACCCCACAAGTCTAAAAATTAGACCTGCATGGGCCACCACTAAAACCTTGTCACGCCCCAGTACCGAAATACGGGGACGGACTAGGCCAGCTACTCCATATGAGGTACGTAACGTCATACGGCGATCGTGGCTGTCGAGAGACTAGGGGGTACATGCTACAATCAAGTCTCCTATGGTCCCACAGAGCTCTATGTCTCAATCAATTAAGTCAAATCAGCAATTAAATGAACATTAAAGATAAAGCAGTAAGGAGTCCCTGACGCTTCATCAAAATGGTCATGAGAGACTAGCTTTATAATTTAGCTATCTCAGAGAGTCAGGAGTACAAAATTATACACAGCTGCAGTCTGTTTAATTACAATTATGTACAGACACAAAATATCAAGTAATCCGGCTAACAGGTGCCGGTGGCTAAACGCCGCAAAAGTATAAGCAGGAGTGGTGGAGAAGAAACCCACTCGAGTCCCCGAACCGCTATGCTCCTAGTATGCACCATGGATGTCAGGGAAGAAGATCGTGTCCTCTGGCTCTGCTACGAGATCTGGCCAAACAAAACCAGCGGGATCAGCCCCGAATAGCAAGTACCGCCAAAGGGGCACAAGAGTTAAGATTAAAAACCCAACTAATAGAATGACTGATAATAGTAATACTTATGCTACTATTATAGGGTAGCACAACATCCTCGAACCCATATGGCACCCTTACAACCAAACAAGGACAAAAGGTGCCGCATGGAGTCGGGACGTGTCGTACTCTATAACTTTCACATAAGTTAAAAGGTATAAACCATAAAATCTCCTGATCGTGACTTCGGTCGATAGCCTATCGCAGCACAATAACCAACCCAACAATCAAACAAGAACATGGGTTGGATCATGTACCATGATAGACCATGTTCCTCAGCCATTCACAGAAGTAGCACTTCACAACCAGAATAAGTCTTCCGTTCATAACTTCGGTCCACAGTCTGTCATAGTACGATAACCAACCCAACAATCAAACAAGAACATGGGTTGGATCACGTACCATGACAGTCCGCTTCCCTCAGTTATTCACGGAAGGTAAATAGGAAATATGCAAGTCGTTTTCACGGCCAATCAAGTCTACGAGTTTCTAGTGGAACGAGGTTATCCTCGCGTCATGTTATTAGAAAAATCCTCAGATCGTATCTTTCCAGCAAGGCTAGCCAACCCAGGGGTTCGCGTAGACAGGTGTCATGGAGCACAGGTCCCTCGTGAGGCCACCTTGCCAAGACATGTAATATATAGCATGAATTAATCGGATACAGTCATCCACTCGTTGCGGATGACACAGTATCCGTGGAGACCAGCCGGCGCGCCAAGACAATATCTGTAGCACCCAGTTTTCTGAAATTGGAGATTTTTGAAAATTTATTATTTTTTATTATTAATTAATAGTATTTTAGTCATGATATGATTTTTGGTGATTATTAGTGTAGTTAAACCATTTCTAAAGTCATGCTAAGTCATGACTTATGACTTTGTGATTTTGGTTAGTATAACTTAGTGTAAATCCTAATTTTCTCTAACCTAGAAGTTGCCATGACCATGAGAACTTGACCATAGGCTTAGAATATCAATTAGTGATTTTTAGCCTAAAGGGTATTTTGGTAAATTTCTAGGAATTATTTGGAATTATTTAGATTTATGTGTTTTTATTATTGTTTAATTATTGATTTGTGTCATGTTAGTCCCTAACCTAGTTTAGCACTAATCTAGAGGTTAGCTACTAACCTAGAATGACTAAGAGGATAGATATTTGGTCATGGTTAAAGTGAGATAAATATCTAGATATTTATCATATGATATTTTGCTTGATTTATGCAAAATTATCAAGCCTTTACCATGAAAGTCCTTGCCTTAACCTAGAAGCAAGCCTAGGACCCTCCCCCCCTTGCTATGGCCGGCCAAGGACCCCCCCTTGGCAGCCCACCATCCTATATTAACCCCATTGCTTCATTCATGATCATTTTACATGAAATTAAACCTAGAAAAATCCCTTTTCTTCACAAACCCTTAACTCGATCAATTTTGATCCAAATAACCTCTAGTCTTTTGCTTTGGGACCCTAGTACACTGAGGAGGCTAAGGGAGGATAGCTATCCAAGTTTCACAAGGCAAGGACACAGCAAAGCTAGTGGATACACACCCCTCATTCCTTGAGTTTTCAAGAAATTCACACATAGAGGTAAATATATCTAAACCTAGTTATTATACTGTTTTTTCTTCATATATGCATGCTCATAGATATAACCTAGCTGTAGGTAAGGTTTGGTGAAATCTAGGAATTGTTTGGTGTCTGTATCGGACACGTATCCTATTCCAAAAATCAGTGTTTGATAAAATACCTCAAAGAAAAGGATTTTCATAAATTTCAAAACTAATTACATGGACTTGTAGCCTAGACCTAGCTAACCCTAACCCCTAGTGACTGAGCACGAGTTGTGTCCTTTTTCGTGTCCAAATCGGACATGAACTCACGAGAATTGTACTGTACACTGTCACATTTTGTGTCCTGCTACCCGACACTAATAACTCACTGGACACGCCACGTGGACACGCCAAAATTAGCATAGAGCACGGGGCACTGACTGACAGGTCATCCCCAAAGTTTGGGATGACCTCGTGTCGTGTCGGACACGGAATCGTCCCTGCAAGGGTCGCGCACTGTACTGCACAGTCGAGTTTTTGGCTCTGACACGGGTCTCGTGTCCCACGTACACGAGTCGTGGACACGTGTCAGAGTGACACATGTGTAGTAGACCCTAGGGCAAACCCCAGGACACGAGCACGTGGTGTGTCGTGTCCTGTGTCGCGAACACGAGGTGTTCGACCGCGTGCACGACGCGGTCTGAACGTGTGTGAAACCCCTTCTGATACGCACCTAAAACTCGAACACGACACGGTTTGGATACGTGTCAGGGTGTCTAAACCCTAGCCCTAGACCTAGTCGACACGTGTGTACAACCACGAGACGTGTCGTGTCTCGTGGTGTGTCCACGAGAGTATGGAACGTGTGCACGACACAGTAGGTGTCTGTGTATATAGGATTTACCCGATTGGGTTTATATTAGTTTGGACACGTTGTGTCGTGTCGTGACCATGTTTCAGGCACCCTAGACACTAGAGGACACCTAGGGGCTCAGTTACCAACCTAGGGAATCGAGCCATAGCTCGGTTTTGTATGAGAAATCGGGTTTACCTAGTTAGCCTATGCACAGTCCATTTTTCCAGTTTTTAGGATTAATTTCCAGTTTTCTAAAAACGAATTTCAAATCTATTTTTGATATAATTTATACATGTATATGTGTATTTTAGTATGTGTATACATAGTATATATGTATATGTGAGTGTGGGTCAATTTTGGGAGTATTTGGTTATATATATGTATAGTTGTATATATACATATGTATGTATATATGTAGGCTGTGTGTGTGTGTGTTTGGGTCTGGGTTTGGGTTCCAGAACCTGGAACACCCCCCCTGACTGTTCAGTCTCTCTCTCTCTCTCACTCTATGTCCATCTCTCTCTCTCTCTCTCTCTATATATATATATATATATGTTATATGTATATATATATATGTATATATATATTTGGTTATATATTGGTATATATATAGTAGAGGGTATATGGGTCTATATATATATATATATATATATATATATATATATATATATATATATATATATATATATATATATATATATATATATATATATATATATGAAAATGTATATATATATGTATATATGTTAGCTATTTATATATGTATATATATATTATGTCTATATGTGAGTGTGTATATATGGTTATATATATATATGTGGGGTATATGGGTATTTATATATAGTGGCTATATATATAGGTTTTACATTATATAGTGTATGTATATCTATATCTATATAGGTAAACCTAGAACTAGTTGACCTAAGCTACTAGCCTATGGGCTATAGCTATTAGCCTATGGCCTAGGTCACAAGCCTATGGCATTAGAGGCTAACCCAACTAACCCTAATGACCCAAAGCCCAACTTGTTGACCCTTGTTGACTAAGGGTTGACCAAAGTCAACCTTAGGTCAAAAGTGACCTAGTTAACCTAGAAATGACTAGGAATGACCTAAAACAACTAGTTTAGCTAGTTTGACTAAAACCCTAACTAGTAGACGTAGTTTGACCTAGACTTGACCCAGATTGATCATGTTGACTAGTATTTAACTAGTTTGATTAGAAAGTTGACCAAGAGTTGACTTTTGACTAGATTGACCTAGAATGATGTAGTATGCATTGTATAATCTATTTTTACCATTGTGGATATGTTGTGACCTGTTTTACTCTAAATAGGACTCTGTGATACCAGTTCGGACATCTATTTATATCAGTCATATAGGGTGACAGGCGAGTACATTCTCTGATCTTTTCATGCTTGTTAGGACTTATATTCTTGCTTTAGATTACTTTACATGATGCTGTCACGTCATTATCACGGATTGGTACTATATGGATCTTGTTATGCGATGTTATCTCCCTCGGGGTGCATCAGATATAGTTGTCATGTGCTTTTCACGAACATCTTGTATTTCATGTACACCGCTTTCATGTATACTCTTGTGCAATCTTGTACTCTCATGATCACGCGAGCAAACATGATAAAAACCTCTTGTGCAAAGTAACGTAACTTGACTGGATCCTTGTGTATTGATTGGGGAGGGTGAGTAGGAAATGGTTATGTGATCAAATCCCATCTTGTACAAATTCTTGTAAAATCTTGTGAAATCTTGTATATGTCCTAAGCCCGTTTATATAACCATATCATGCTCTAAATCACAGGTTACCTACAGTTCTTACTTATCATATATATAGATATTTCCAGTTATCAAATCTCTCTCGTTTTACATATATTCTTTACAGTTCATGTATCTTACTCTATGCATGCTTTACATTTTCCAACCTGATATGAACTGCGTGAGATGTATTGTGCTCGTTCCTGTCCTGACTGGGCCTGTTGAAAATATTACAGATGATGATGGTGACTGTCCTACCTTCTATGGGACACATGAGGGTGACCTTCAGGATCCTGAGGAGCATCTAGCTCAGTAGAGGGTGCCTAGTCTAGTCTAGTGTTTACAGTTTTTATTTTGTATCGGACTGTTCCGATTGTTAGTTGTGACTTAGTTATATTTCAGGTCTTGTACTTATTTGTGTTGGACATCTACTTGTGTGGTGTGATAACTCTATATATATTCAGTTCTTCCTTTCATCTGATTCCATATCATGTTATATCTTTATCTTTCCTAGACTTGTATTTGAGATATAGAGTTGAGATGTTATGTTATACCTCCGTGCGGAGATGACAGGTTTATATGTCTTATTGTTAGATGTTAGTTGTTATAGATGACCTATACAGCGTTCTACCGCCGATACTACGGCGTAGGCTGGTCGTACCCACGTTCTCGTGCCCCTAATCAGGGTGCGGGTCGTGACACGTTTTTGTGGTGGCCCACGCAGGTCGAGAGTCGCATTTGTACGATTTCGTAGTAACACGATGACTTAGTTGTACTGCTACGAGCCTGCGATAGAATATATGAATTAAGGTATTAGGATGAGAGTATACTCAATCACTGTTAGGATTTCATGAGAGATTCCGGGACGACCCTTGAGAATCTTATTTTGAACTTCGATATTGAAAACCCTTTTCCTCTTGTTTTAATTCACCCTCACTCCTTGATGTTTAAGGGATCTTGGACTATTTAATCTTATTCATCATTACCTCCCTTATATTTTGACATTCTTTACTGCTAATTTAGCCTTAGTTTTGCAAGCTTATATTTTATCGAGCTTGATCACGACATATTTTATTGGGGGCTAGTATCCACTAACATATTGTCTAATCAGGGCCGGTGCATGATGGTCTGATCAACCTATTGCACTTTGGTTCACTTTCATATATTATTCTACATGGATGGAGCCACTTGCAGGTTCTGTTCTTTCAAATCCATTCCCATCTTGTTTCATTATATCTGTCTTGAAATCCAATTCCATATGCTCCTACCTATTTCTTATTTTTGATAAATTTGACCTGATAGTTCTTTTGATTTTATCTCTTACTTAGGAGTGGGAGTAGGAGTAGGAGTAGGAGTAGCTCTAATTGTTAATATAATCCTTTAGGAATGAATTGATGTATGTGCTATACCTTTGACTTAGAAGAGTAGCTCTAACCATAGAATGGTAAACCTCTTAACCCTATTGATTCATTGTTTTCTTACCTACCTAGTCTAATACCCATAGTCACAGACTATCCCATTTAACCTATCCTTGTACTACTATTGCATCACAACTTCTGGTTTAAATTTAGGCCATTGACCATTCCCACTCTAATTATGATCATCGTAGGCACATTACCATGACTTTTAAATTAGGAGCACAAGACTAGTTGTTTTCTCAAAACCAATTTCACAGGCATGACCTAGACTTGACAACCTACACCCATGACCTTAGTATCCCACTAAGGCACACCATTTTATACTTCAATTGCTTAGTACGACTTTCCTGACACAAGACTTCATCCTAAATTACCCCATAGAGTTACTTTTGATTCCAATTTAAATTGAGGACACCCTTGACCTAAACCTGCCAGTCCAATTTATTGGACATGACCCAATATAGGTCTACTACCCACATTTTACTTGTTGACCTTGTATGCTGCTAAGTAATAACTCTGACTTTGATTGTTGAGTGTTTGACCTAGAAGGAGTATGACCATTCTAATTTCGAGGACGAAATTTTCTAAGGAGGGTAGACTTGTAGCACCCAGTTTTCTGAAATTGGGGATTTTTGAAAATTTATTATTTTTTATTATTAATTAATAGTATTTTAGTCATGATATGATTTTTGGTGATTATTAGTGTAGTTAAACCATTTCTAAAGTCATGCTAAGTCATGACTTATGACTTTGTGATTTTGGTTAGTATAACTTAGTGTAAATCCTAGTTTTCTCTAACCTAGAAGTTGCCATGACCATGAGAACTTGACCATAAGCTTAGAATATCAATTAGTGATTTTTAGCCTAAAGGGTATTTTGGTAAATTTCTAGGAATTATTTGGAATTATTTAGATTTATGTGTTTTTATTATTGTTTAATTATTTATTAGTGTCATGTTAGTCCCTAACCTAGTTTAGCACTAATCTAGAGGTTAGCTACTAACCTAGAATGACTAAGAGGATAGATATTTGGTCATGGTTAAAGTGAGATAAATATCTAGATATTTATCATATGATATTTTGCTTAATTTATGCAAAATTATCAAGCCTTTACCATGAAAGTCCTTGTCTTAACCTAGAAGCAAGCCTAGGACCCTCCCCCCCCCTTGCTATGGCCGGCCAAGGACCCCCCCTTGGCAGCCCACCATCCTATATTAACCCCATTGCTTCATTCATGATCATTTTACATGAAATTAAACCTAGAAAAATCCCTTTTCTTCACAAACCCTTAACTCGATCAATTTTGATCCAAATAACCTCTAGTCTTTTGCTTTGGGACCCTAGTACACTGAGGAGGCTAAGGGAGGATAGCTATCCAAGTTTCACAAGGCAAGGACACAGCAAAGCTAGTGGATACACACCCCTCATTCCTTGAGTTTTCAAAAAATTCACACATAGAGGTAAATATATCTAAACCTAGTTATTATACTATTTTTTCTTCATATATGCATGCTCATAGATATAACCTAGCTGTGGGTAAGGTTTGGTGAAATCTAGGAATTGTTTGGTGTCTGTATCGGACACGTATCCTATTCCAAAAATCAGTGTTTGATAAAATACCTCAAAGAAAAGGATTTTCATAAATTTCAAAACTAATTACATGGACTTGTAGCCTAGACCTAGCTAACCCTAACCCCTAGTGACTGAGCACGAGTTGTGTCCTTTTTCGTGTCCAAATCGGACACGAACTCACGAGAATTGTACTGCATACTGTCACATTTTGTGTCCTGCTACCCGACACTAATAACTCACTGGACACGCCACATGGACACACCAAAATTGGCATAGAGCACGGGGCACTGACTGACAGGTCATCCCCAAAGTTTGGGATGACCTCGTGTCGTGTCGGACACGAAATCGTCCTCGCAAGGGTCGCGCACTGCACTGCACAGTCGAGTTTTTGGCTCTGACACGGGTCTCGTGTCCCACGTACACGAGTCGTGGACACGTGTCAGAGTGACACATGTGTAGTAGACCCTAGGGCAAACCCCAGGACACGAGCACGTGGTGTGTCGTGTCCTGTGTCGCGAACACGAGGTGTTCGACCGCGTGCACGACGCGGTCTGAACGTGTGTGAAACCCCTTCTGATACGCACCTAGAACTCGGACACGACACGGTTTGGATACATGTCAGGGTGTCTAAACCCTAGCCCTAGACCTAGTCGACACGTGTGTACAACCACGAGACGTGTCGTGTCTCGTGGTGTGTCCACGAGAGTATGGAACGTGTGCACGACACAGTAGGTGTCTGTGTATATAGGATTTACCCGATTGGGTTTATATTAGTGTGGACACGTTGTGTCGTGTCGTGACCATGTTTCAGGCACCCTAGACACTAGAGGACACCTAGGGGCTCAGTTACCAACCTAGGGAATCGAGCCATAGCTCGGTTTTGTATGAGAAATCGGGTTTACCTAGTTAGCCTATGCACAGTCCATTTTTCCAGTTTTTAGGATTAATTTCCAGTTTTCTAAAAACGAATTTCAAATCTATTTTTGATATAATTTATACATGTATATGTGTATTTTAGTATGTGTATACATAGTATATATGTATATGTGAGTGTGGGTCAATTTTGGGAGTATTTGGTTATATATATGTATAGTTGTATATATATACATATGTATGTATATATGTAGGCTGTGTGTGTGTGTGTTTGGGTCTGGGTTTGGGTTCCAGAACCTGGAACACCCCCCCCCTGACTGTTCAGTCTCTCTCTCTCTCTCTCTCTCACTCTATGTCCATCTCTCTCTCTATATATATATATATATATATATATATATATATATATATATATATATATATATATGTTATATGTATATATATATATGTATATATATATTTGGTTATATATTGGTATATATATAGTAGAGGGTATATGGGTCTATATATATATATATATATATATATGAAAATGTATATATATATGTATATATGTTAGCTATTTATATATGTATATATATATTATGTCTATATGTGAGTGTGTATATATGGTTATATATATATGTGGGGTATATGGGTATTTATATATAGTGGCTATATATATAGGTTTTACATTATATAGTGTATGTATATCTATATCTATATAGGTAAACCTAGAACTAGTTGACCTAAGCTACTAGCCTATGGGCTATAGCTATTAGCCTATGGCCTAGGTTACAAGCCTATGGCATTAGAGGCTAACCCAACTAACCCTAATGACCCAAAACCCAACTTGTTGACCCTTGTTGACTAAGGGTTGACCAAAGTCAACCTTAGGTCAAAAGTGACCTAGTTAACCTAGAAATGACTAGGAATGACCTAAAACAACTAGTTTAGCTAGTTTGACTAAAACCCTAACTAGTAGACGTAGTTTGACCTAGACTTGACCCAGATTGATCATGTTGACTAGTATTTGACTAGTTTGATTAGAAAGTTGACCAAGAGTTGACTTTTGACCAGATTGACCTAGAATCATGTAGTATGCATTGTATAATCTATTTTTACCATTGTGGATATGTTGTGACCTGTTTTACTCTAAATAGGACTCTGTGATACCAGTTCGGACATCTATTCATATCAGTCATACAGGATGACAGGCGAGTACATTCTCTGATCTTTTCATGCTTGTTAGGACTTATATTCTTGCTTTAGATTACTTTACATGATGCTGTCACATCATTATCATGGATTGGTACTATATTGATCTTGTTATGCGATGTTATCTCCCTCGGGGTGCATCAGATACAGTTGTCATGTGCTTTTTACGAACATCTTGTATTTCATGTACACCGCTTTCATGTATACTCTTGTGCAATCTTGTACTCTCATGATCACGCGAGCAAACATGATAAAAACCTCTTGTGCAAAGTAACGTAACTTGACTGGATCCTTGTGTATTGATTGGGGAGGGTGAGTAGGAAATGGTTATGTGATCAAATCCCATCTTGTACAAATTCTTGTAAAATCTTGTGAAATCTTGTATATGTCCTAAGCCCGTTTATATAACCATATCATGCTCTAAATCACAGGTTACCTACAGTTCTTACTTATCATATATATAGATATTTCCAGTTATCAAATCTCTCTCGTTTTACATATATTCTTTACAGTTCATGTATCTTACTCTATGCATGCTTTATATTTCCTAACCTGATATGAACTGCGTGAGATGTATTGTGCTCGTTCCTGTCCTGACTGGGCCTGTTGAAAATATTACAGATGATGATGGTGACTGTCCTACCTTCTATGGGACACATGAGGGTGACCTTCAGGATCCTGAGGAGCATCTAGCTCAGTAGAGGGTGCCTAGTCTAGTCTAGTGTTTACAGTTTTCATTTTGTATCGGACTGTTCCGATTGTTAGTTGTGACTTAGTTATATTTCAGGTCTTGTACTTATTTGTGTTGGAAATCTACTTGTGTGGTGTGATAACTCTATATATATTCAGTTCTTCCTTTCATCTGATTCCATATCATGTTCTATCTTTATCTTTCCTAGACTTGTATTTGAGATATAGAGTTGAGATGTTATGTTATACCTCCGTGCGGAGATGACAGGTTTATATGTCTTATTGTTAGATGTTAGTTGTTATAGATGACCTATACAGCGTTCTACCGCCGACACTACGGCGTAGGTTGGACGTACCCACGTTCTCGTGCCCCTAATCAGGGTGCGGGTCGTGGCAATATCTCAGGGCGACTGGTGTAACACGATCTCGGGACTCTGCCCTCCCCATGCATCTAGTATATTCAGTTGCCTAGTTTAATCCTAGGTGAAATCTTGGACTCTCATGCTGTGGCCTGCATGATTATCCTCCTAAAGTCGTACTTTAGTACGAGTACCCTAAGTGAGGATCCATGTCAATCAGTATGTCAAGATGTGCTACCCTCCTTAGTGTAATGCATCATTACAAATACGCCACGTGGAGTTACGAGTCATTTGTCGAGCATGAACACGAACTGGGACATTCAGGTACATGTATCAGGTAGGAACACTTTGTTCTCCGGGGTCACATCAGTGCTCATATCATGCTCGGGACAAAAGGCGTAAGGATATAAAATGGACATATAATATCTAATAAAATATCAAAAGCATACGCACAACAAGGCAGCGGGCGTGAAAAGTCACGCAGGCTCAAGGGAAAGAGCAGCGTGAAAAGTCACGCAAGCTCAAGGGGAGAGCTGCGTGAAAAGTCACGCAAGCTCAAGGGGAAGAGCTGCGTGAAAAGTCACGCAAGCTCAAGGGAAGAGCTGCGTGAAAAGTCACGCACGCTCAAGGGGAAGAGCTGCGTGAAAAGTCACGCAAGCTCAAGGAAAGAGCTGCGTGAAAAGTCACGCACGCTCAAGGGGAAGAGCTTGTGTGAAAAGTCACGCAAGCTCAAGGGGAAGAGCTTGTGTGAAAAGTCACGCAAGCTCAAGGGAAGAGCTGCGTGAAAAGTCACGCAAGCTCAAGGGAAGACACGCTTCCAACAGGAAGCGTGCTCAAACAGGAGCACACTGTTCACTGTCTTCTCCAAAACAGCAAGAATACTATGGCAGAACCCAAAACTTCAAAAACAACATAACTTGGTCATCCGAACTCCAAATCCGGATTTCCAAAGTTCCAACTTGGGTGAAAGGGAATTCTCTTCCACATGGAAGCATCAAAACCCACAAAACTTCAAAGAAAATAGATCAAAACTAAGGAAATCCGAAAATGATTAAAACTCAGATCTACAAAAATCAAAGCTTCAAAATAGAAATTTCCAAGTTCTAAACTAGTATAGATTGAGGAGAAGAACATGTTTTGGCAAATAGTTTTGTAAGAATCATTAACAAAATTATGGATCCTTCTCTTGAGCAAGTTGGTACTTGCCTTGGTTGGTGGAGGAAGTAAATGAGAAGAAGTAAATGAGAGGAGAGAGAAGGAGATGAGTTATATATATAGAATTCTTGGACCCATGGGTTCATGATGAACCAAAGGGTTCATGATGACCCATTGGTGAACCAAGAATAGGTTACCCAAATGAGCCAAAACTGTAGGCCCAAATGCAGAAAATAAATTAGAAAATAATATTTTGTCGAATATTTTTGGAAAATGCATGAAGAAATACAGCATAATAGATATAGTATAAATTCAAGGTAAATACAATTTATCGGTTTACGTATTAAAATACGTATTCCAGGATTGGGGAGTGACACGTAGTGGCAGCCGGAGTCCCACCACCCTCTCTCTCTCCTCCCGCGCCCTCCTTTGGCTTCCCCCCTCCCTACCGTCGGCGCCGTGTCCAATACATATCCCAACACAACGAGCCACGGACATAGCACCAACTTTGGATTGTCCGTGCTCCCTAAAGTCCCAAAGATCAAGAAAAAAATTCACTACTCCTAATTCACCACATCCATGAAGCATCCAAAATGATTCAAGATCACAGCAACACAAATTTGCACTCCAATCGAGATCCCAATATTTATTCGAAGAGAATTTTGCAACGCAAACCCTAACAAGCCTCCTGAGGAGGAAGCTAATGTTAAACGCGAGGACCCCGATCGGTCACTTCCCGAGAATCTCTGAGTACGTGAACCGCAACGTCTCCGACATCGTCGATATCGTCTCGAGCCACGTCGTTGGCACCCGCGCCGGCCACTGCGCCGCCGGTCGCCTCCTCGACGACGAGAGGAGGGGCCTCGAGCTGCCGTTGGAGTCCTCTCCGTCCGGGGGACGGCCTGCCAACGGCGGTGGGGAGGCGGAGTGCCAGCGGCGGTGGGTGGGGGAGGGGGGGGAAGAGGGGGCGCGGCGGGGGACATGGGGTTTGGCGCGGAGCAGAGGAATGAAAAAAGACAAGGGTAATTTAGTCAAAAATATAGTCACCGTCAGTAGGAAACGATTTTCGTCAAAAATAGAAAGTGGAGTGCCACTCAAATTTACCAAAAAGAAAGAAGAAGAATCACTAGCAAATGTCAACGCACATTCATATATGTTTTTCCAAGTTTTGTAAAATCTTTATATGACTTGGTTGTAATAATTTTATTAATCTTCTAAAATATGTTTTTATGTTGAGAATTGTTCTCTATTATTTGATGGACTCTTTATGGATTTAGACCCCTCTTGTAGACTCGAAATCCGCTTGTAGATTCAAATAAATTATAAATTTTTTTTTCTCGGTATTGATTATCCTTGTCGTACCTTTCTCGTGTTTTCAGCCAATTATGTTTCTTATAGAGATATTCATATTATTTTTTTAGACTTAATTGCAACTTGATATCTTTACTCAACAACTTGATACCATCAACTATTGAATATTTTTAAATACATACCCTAAAATAAAATAAATTCGAAACTACGTCCGCCACCTCCCCCCCCCCTCCCCCCCCCTCTCTCCTCCCTCTTTGGTGATGCACTCCCTCCTTCTCCGGCGATCCCCCCTGCCTCCTCCGGTGGAGCGCGGCAGTAAGGACGGGCGGTGGGAGGAGAGGGGGCGGCGAGAGGAGGGGGCGTGGTGGTGGGCGGGGGGTGGGGGGATGGAGACGCGCGGGTGGGAGCAGCCGAGGGGGACGGGGGAAGGACCTAGCAGTCAGAGGAGGAGAGGGGGGGGGAGGGGGGGCAGCTGCTGGGTGGGGGTGAAAAAAAAGGCTTAATTGTAATTTAATGCCCTCAACTATTACTATTTTTCAGCTTGATGCTCTAAATTTTATTTTTACAATTCAATACCCTAAATTTTTTCCTTCCGAGAAAATACTATTCGCTTAGATGCTTGATCCAATTGACATATAGAAATGCCTTGAAACAAAATAAAATTGCTTGAAAAAAAAAACTAGAACAAATCATTCGCCCAATTGCCATATCAATTTGTTTCATGAACTTGCCACAATTTTATTAGATTAAATGCAATCTACAAAGGTGCGTGCCACAAAATACACACGCTCGTCTGTCTCTGTGCAACACTGTGATGAATTGGTTCATACTTTTGCGAACATGGCCGGAGCTATATAAGACAATATTGAGATCCGCTGTCCCTAAGATTTTTTGATTCAATTTTTTTTTTAAATTATTCTTATTTGTCTATTAAAATTTATTTTTATATCTTTGTTAAATCTAAATTTATGTTATAGAATTTTGGTTCCATGGAGTAAAATGACGAGATTTGCCTAATGCCGCAATTGAAACAACAAGATATCAATCAGAGAAGAATACCTATGCAAAAGTGAGGGTTGAAATTTAACACACTTGGATAGGATTGTGTTGTTAAAAAAGGGAGGTCATGCAATCTATAAGAACACATTTCTCTTTTTTTTTTTTTTTTTTTGAGAAGAGTTACAATTTTATTAATGTCAAATAAGAGTGCCTGAAACTTCAGTACTACATTCTTCCTCTAGGAGAGGGGAGATACACTCCGGAGGGGAGGAAAAGAAACCACTTATATCATTGTGGATAGCAAAGGAAGCTAAGTTATGTGCCACCCTATTTCCTTCTCTTCTCACAAAAGTGAAGACTACGTGTGCTTTTGTTGAGGCCATTTCTTCCTGGATAGTGGTGAGAAGGTCCTGCATTCTCCATGGAAGAATATCCCTTTCTCCATTCATGATCCTGTGGGTTAGTAGTGAGTCCCCCTCGATTATGATATTTTCTGCATCGATCTGTTTCGCTAGAAGAACACCTTGCAGGACGGCCTGTAGCTCCGCCCAGAGACTTCGATCCGTTCCGCAAAAATGAGGCATGACCCAGGACTTTGCTGCAATAAACTTACCATGATGGTTCCTGGCCACCGCTGCCATAGCTATATAATCGGACGAGGTTGCTCCATCCACGTTGATTTTTATATTCCCCGTCGTGGGGGGTCCCCATGTAGATTGTGAATCTACTGCCTTCCTTGCCGATTCAATCTTCTCTAGCAGCTCCGGATTAGTCTTGAGATGAGTCTCGTAGATGTACTGTGCTTGCCTGATGATATGAGCGATATTAGGCGGTTCATGTTGAAACACGCAAGAACATCTTGCCTTCCAGATGGACCATATAAGGCAGGCTCCTAGTTGCATGGCATTGTGAGCATCGCCGTCCTTCAGCCATTCGACAAAGAGGTTCACAATCTGCATATTGCTATCCACCCGTAGACCAATTGTGCTAGCAAACCACACATTCTTCGCTACATGGCAATGTAGGAAGAGATGATCTTCGTCCTCCTCCTGGAGTTGGCAGAACGGACAAAGAGCATTGATGTTGAGGACCCTGCGCTTGATGGCCGTGAGAAGTGGGAGGGCGTTATTCAGCAGTCGCCAGATAAGGTGTTGTGGTCTTGGGGCATACTCTTCATACTCCATAATTTTTTCCACGTAGTAGCATCATGTGTGGTATGGGAGCTACTCGGAGCTTGACGCCGGATCAATTCATATAGAGATTTGGAAGTGAAGTTGCCGTTCTTGGATCCTGTCCATACCGGACTGTCGATGCCGTCTTCTCCATGGAGATTAATGCCTAAAATGGCTGTAGCTTCCAGAGGGGTGAAGATGGTCGTAATAAGATCTATCTTCCATGTTCGAGTAATCGGGTTCATCAGATCCCGGACCAGTTTAACGTCTGCGGGAAGCGTCTCGACGTGCTTGATTCGGTGCCCTGGCAAGTTTGGCACCCATGGGTCTTCGAGTATATCAATCCATCCTCCCCTGACTTTCCAGAAAAAGTTTGGAGCCATGACATTCCTCATGTTCAGCATGCTCGACCACGTAGGCGAGTCTCGTCTGGAGTGATTAGCTGTCCATACTGATTTATTTTGGAGATATATGCCTCTGAGCATACGCGCCCATAGCTGATGGGGATTATCAAAAAATCGCTAAAGTAATTTCCCTATCAGAGCCTCATTCACCCATTCCATTCTCCTGAATCCAAGTCCTCCAACATTTTTCGGCTGGGAAATTCTTTTCCACGCCATGAAGTGAAGTTTCTTCTCAGACTTGCCATGTCCCCACCAAAATGAGTTCTGCTGCTTCGTCAATGATTTAATAACATCCTTCGGGAGCTTGTACGCCGACATGTAATATACTGGAATGGATGCGAGCGTAGATTTAATAAGAACTGATCGTCCTACTTGGGATAGTAATTTTGCCTTCCATCCCTGCAATCGAGCATCGCATTTGTCGATGATGGACTCATAAGAGGAACATACTCCTTTCGGCTGCAGGAGTTCATGGCCTAGATACTTGTCTTTAGCTCTCATGATAGATAGCTGGAGCAAGTTAGCCATATCATGCCGTTCATTAGCTGTTACCATCTGTAAGCACCCTGAATTTCAGGGTTTATTTTTATTTTTCTGAATGAATTATTTTTGATAAATGTTTTATTAATTAATTGTTTTTGATTATTAATGTACCTTTCCATGACTTTGACTTCTGGAGCGTCAGGGATACCAATCTCTGTAAACTCTCTTCACGAATTTTGAAGTAGACAAGATTATCTTTATTTTGATATATCATGTCCTACTTGAATTCGTTCCCTTGTGCTCTTTTTGTATCGCGTAACTTCGGGTCAACTTAGACTAATTAATTATTGAATAATTATTCCCACTTTTATTTTTGATCTTCGTTTGCACGTCACCGTGACTTTTAATTTAGGAGTACCAGACCAGTCGTTTTCTCAGAACCAACTTCTCATGAATGATCTACTCGAGACGCTCTCCACCCATGACCTTCGTGTCCCACTCAGACACTCCATTTTGTGCTCCACTTTCTTCGCACAACTTTCGGGTCAATTTAGGCCGATTTATTTTCTACCGTGAAACCTGATTTATTTTCCAATTTAATTTCGGGACCCGACATCGACCCAACCTAGTCAACCCAAAGTATGGACGTGGCCCACATGAAGCCTACTACCCGCATGAAACTTGTGTCCCATTTATTTGAGTTTCCGCATATTATTTATTTTCCCATGATTATAAATCCCTATTTTTAATTTAATTATTGCACCCTGTCAATTTCGACCCGACCCGACTCGACCGAACCTGAACCCAAGCTCCATATTGTTCTCTCCTGACTGCCCAAATACCCCACATAATTTCCCTTATTTTTTCCCTATTTTAAATATTTATTTTTCTCTCTCCACCTTACTAATATTCTATATGTATATATATACATATGTATATATATATATATCTAACTCTCCCACTCTCTCTTTATTAATACAAACGCACACACCTCACCCCCTCACCCTCTCCCATCACAGCAGGAGCACCCCCCCTACATAGCCGACCTCCCTCTCTCTCTCATTCAATTTCTCAAATATCTCTCTCTCTCTCTCTCTCTCTCTCTCTCTCTCTATATCATATTATACACACACCCACATACAAATATAACTCTCTCTTTCTCTCAACACAACACACACTCTCCACCACCCCCTCCATGCTCGGCCGAACACCACCACCTCCATGGCCGAGCTCCTCCTTCCTCCTCCCTCTTCATCATCTTCACCATCATCATCTCCATCAACACCACTTCCACCATCACCACTACCACTCTCATCACCTTCACCACTCTAACCACCACCACCACCACCGTCCGCTCGGCCCCGACCACCGCCGCGTCGTGCCAGGCCGGCGAGCACCGCCCCCGCGCAAGCACAGCAGCCGCAGCAGCATTCGCAGCAGCATGCAGGCGCAAGTGCGCGCGCGCGCGGGCCGCCGTTGTGCGCCGTCGTGCCGCCGCACGGCGCTGCCGTCGCCGTCGCCGTGGCCGGCCACCCACCGGCTGCGCACGGGCTGGGCGACCTCCCTGTGGCGGCCACCGTCCTCCGGGACGCTCCACCTAGACGTTTCGTGCGTTTACGTCAAAATCCCGTCGGCGCGCGCGAGTTTTGAACTCGAAAGTGGTGTCCCGTCGTAGCGACTTCGCGTGCATTTTTCAGGAGATTCGACCGTTGGATCGGCGAACTCCTTTCTCCGTCGCAATCTCGGTATATCCATCTTCACTCCTGTCAATTTTTGTCCGTTAATTTTATCGTTTGATACCTCAAAACTGGCCACCAAGTTGACATTTTAAATTGAACTGTTTTTGGACAGTTTCGTGACGCCAACTTCGCGGGTTCGTATCTTCGTCGTTGCAGCTCTGTTTTATGCGCCGTCAGTTCCGGTGCACAGCTGGTATAACCCTCTTCCTGCCTCCTTTAGGTTTCGTTTCATTATAAGCACGTTTGGTCGATCGAATTTGACGCCAAAGTTGGCCATCCGAATTCTTTAATTTGTACTTGTTAAATTACATTTTTGAACCCGGGACTCCGGATTCAATTTCTGACACCACCAGTAGACTCGTGGCGTCATTCTGGCATGTTTTCATATAAAATTTGCTTGATTTGGAGAACGTGGGCCCTGGCACGTATTTCGGTGCAAAACGGGTCCCACTTTTCGAGTCAACGGGTCACTTTGAGTTCGGCTCATCGGAATCCAATTCCGGATATACCGTTGAGTTCGTATCGTCATTCTGGACTCGTTGACATATAATTTGCTAAGTTTTGAAGACATTTGCTCCGGTACGCATTTCCGTGCAAATCGGATACCAAATGTCGCGTCAACGTATCATTTTGAGATCGGCACATCGGAATCCTATTTCGGACATACCGTTGGGTTCGTATCATCATTCTGGATGCGTGGACATATAATTTGCTAGGTTTTGTAGACTTCTATTTTGACACATTTTTCGGTGCCAAGTGTGTCCAACGGCGAACATCATTTTGATCTGAAATTACCGTTTTGCCCCTGTGTCTAAATTGGACTTATGGATAGGCTATCCTAGCTGATTTGACCGTTCTGGACACGTTGGTGATATTTATTTTATCATCCGATAACATCTGTAGATTTTGATTATGTATCATCCTTAATTTATAATTAATTATTTTTCTAGATATTGTTACTTTCTGTTTTTAAATTTTTATATATATTTTAATTTCTGTAAAAATCTGGGTAAAATTGTATTTAAATATTATGTTAATTTAGCTAATTTATTATAATTTTTCTAGCATTTATTAAGTGCTTTTGGTATTTTATAAAAATAGGAAAACAGAACTCATTTTTAGTATATTTATGTTTGCTGATTTTTAATAAATATTTATGAAGGTTTATAAATTCCAGAAAAATTAGTATAAATTTCTATAATTAACAAGAATTATTTTGATACTTTATTTTATATATATTTGATGCTTTTTGTCTATCTCAAAAATTATTGGAACTTAGTGTACAGTTTGATTTATTTATAGAGTAGTTACGACTTTCAATGTTTTGTGTTGTTTTGAGTTATTATAGTATTGGACCTCACCCCGCACTAGTATAAAGGCTCTAGAAAATTAGTTTGGATATAGTGTCACTTCACATTAGACTTTTATGCTAGGTCCCCACTTGGCTAGTGTCCAGTTAGGAGTCGTGTCTCACCACTAGTGTAATATTGAACATAGCTTAGAACTGAGTTGTATATCATTATTGACAGGACACCGGACATCTATATCTTTGTACTAGTATTCTTGCTTTGCTCGAGGCAAGTACATCTACAAACTCATTTACTGTCTTTTAATGCTAGAACATGTATTAACCCTGTTAAAATACTGATCATTGAGGTAGCGAGTTAAATCTTCACATGTTGTATTGCTTTCAGCACTTGCCATGCTTAGGACAGTTATCGTACCTTCACATGCTTTTTACTGGTTCTCAGTACATGTTTCACTATGCTTTATACTACTCGGAGTATTCACATGTTTCATACGGCTTCCAGTACCTGCCATGCTTATACTACTCCCAGTATCTCTCACATGTTTTTACTATTCTCGTATCTCTAACATGATAGAATATGGGTTATGGGGAAACTGTTAGTAGCGTACGCGATCATGCCCCCCTACTCGTACGTATGTACCGAGCAAGGTCGCATTTTATATGTATACCTTGTCGTAGGCCTTTATATCAAGGCGGATTTGTGCGTATGTACATCTGTCGCCGTTTCACTTGTACGGAAGTACATTTTATTATGTGCCCCAGCACATTGTACATCTATTGACCGATCACGTACCTGCTACAGTTTTAAACATTACATATACATCTGTCTTTATGACATATGTATCCTTGCCATGATAGATTATGAGATATACCATGATTCCAGATATGCCATGTTCCCTGTGTTACTATGATATTGTGATCCCAGTTGTACCATGAGGCCATGTTTCTAGTATTTCTTGTTTTATAGACTCATCACACTATGTTTTTTGTTGTACATCTCTTTCATTATATGTTCAGTACTTTAGTTGTAAAGGTTGTACTTGCTCCCGTCCTGACAGGATAACGTTGTAGGTATACTTTTCGAGGAGGAAATGCTATGTGTTAAATATTATGGCACTGATATTGAGGACCTGGCCTTAGCTCCAGAAGAGGCCCCAGCGGGGAACCTTGCTTAGTTATCTTTCTTGTGTTTTGGGACTTAGATTTTGTCTGTACTTATATTTGGATACTGGACTTTGTCTCCAGTTAGATACTTTGGTTATGTATTATTAAGTCTGTGCTTATTTACCTTCGCTTATAGATGCTGTGTTGTGATGAACTTTAAATATGATTTTAGAACTGTTAGCTGCTTAGATTCTTTATTGTCTATTCTTAGAACAGCTTACTACGCTTTGACCAAGCGTAGGCTGGACATGGCTCGGCCCGGCCCAACAATTTGGGTAACGGGTCGTGACATGTTTTTTTGGCGGCCCACGCAGGTCTCGATTTAAGTTGTTTGGTTACGTTATTGTACCAAGCATGCCTGCAATTAGGATCTAGAACAACTTGATAATACTAGGAATAAACATTTAGAACACCTAGAGGATTACTAGGATTGCAACATAGGAGAACTCATCACAGCATAGGACCGTTAGCTATAATTAGCCTCTTGTTTGTATTTCAGTGGGTCAATTTAGACCAAGTTTGTACCCTTGGGATGACTCCTGAGGATCTCACTCTAATCTTATCTAGAAATCTGTTTCCACGGATTGAATTATGATATATCCTGATAAGGTAAACGTCTGCTTTATTTATGGAGTTTAGAATTTATCGCAGCCATATTAGCTGGTATGACAAAAACATAGAGCCTGATTTCGGATATATTATCATATTCATAGAATTTAGATTTTCTCGCAGCCATACCGGTTGGCGTGGCGAGGATTCTAGATAATATGATTTTAGGAAGTATAGCTTAGTTATGACTCTATCGTTTATTGCATCTAGGCTTACTGGTGTGGCGAAAATTCTGGCAACATGATTTCAGGAAGACGTGTATGGTTATCAGATCATATCTCAGCTTGGTTCACTTCGTTATGACCGATTGAGCAAGAATAAATTCTTATTATCATTCTTTTCCGTCTTGATTAACTCCATTCTATCTATATCTGCAACTAGGATTATAGGCTCTCTAGGACTCTCCAACATGATTGCTTTCATGTTATCTTTTGGACATAATTATTTTTGTGTTCCATCTTTCCTATGACTTGACTAAACTTTTCTTCGTTAACCTCTTGGATAATTCTTCTCGTTATAAATCTCGTTGTCTTTGTACCATTCTTGGAGATATTCCAATAAACTTTCCTGTCTTGCTTGACCTTTAACTTGTTTGGACACTGTTATGGATTGCTTGACCCAGTCTTAGACCTTGTTACCTTCTTCTTGATAGACGACCGAAATAGCCAAACCTTGTTGACTGATCCTGTAGTATAACTATAAATGTATTGTGTGATTGTGATAAATACTTTTCCTAGGGATTGGTTAGATTAAGCTTATAGGACAAGTATAAGTGACTGACTGTAGTAGACTTGGAAACCATTAAGAATGATTGTATTGATAGTATGACTTGATGATAGGATATCTAAGATGGAGAAATGAGATCGTATATTGTTGTGACTATGGATTGAGGATTAGATGTGCTTAACAGTTTGAGGATTTAGCATTTGTAGAAATTTTGGTTGGTTATCTATAGCTAATTACATGTGATTAGAGGGTAGATCGATATGTGGAATGATATGGAATAAGTTAGAATGAGATATAATATTGCGTACGAGATCGGAAAGAAATCAGTTAAAAAGACAAGGAACAAGACAAAGACATATGTACATTTGTATTAATAAATCGAAAGTTTGAAATCGAGAATTTATATTCGGAGGACTTGTTGGGTAAAAAGAAGAAGGGTCTACGCCAAGAATAAGAATTGAATGTATGATTTCAAGGAGAAACTGTAGGAAAGGATTGACGATAAATGATGCTAAGGAACTGTGGATTGATAGAATATGGATACTTAGGATACGGTAAGGAAATCAGTATTTACAATTGAGATTGGAAATATGATTGATGATTAAGCATTTTTGGTTTATAAACATACCCAAAGAATGACCTATAGTTTAGGGTATACATAAAAGTTTCATGTTAGTATGGAAGATTCTAAAGGATATATGACATAGTTTATGATAGAAGGACTTTATTGAACCTGAACCAAAAAGATTGTAAGAGAAACGGAAGATATGATTACAAGGATAGCAGATTGAGTATCGTAGCCAGAGCAGCTACATGTTATAGTTTGACCGGTTGGATGATTTTTAATTTCGAGGACGAAATTTTTGTAAGGTGGGTAGCAGATTGAGTATCGTAGCCAGAGCAGCTACATATCAACCTTCAGTGCAAAGGAATTTTTGTTTTTGCCAAATCTCTTCATGGCATGGATAATCTCTTGCACAATGATGATATTATCAGTTATTTGTCTGCCTGGAATGAACGCATTCTGATACGGGGAGATCACCTTGTCGATGAGGGGACGGAGGCGGTTTGTGATGATTTTGGATATGACTTTATATGCTACATTGCACAGGGATATGGGGCGAAAGTCGCTTGGCTTTGTAGGGGTATTACTCTTTGGAATGAGAACAATGTGAGTGTGGTTAAGTTCCGACGGTAGTACCATTTCATTAAAGAAGCGTTGCACTGTGGATGATAGGTCCCCTCCGACGATATTCCAGTTTTTCTGGAAGAAAATAGCCGGAAATCCGTCGGGACCCGGTGCCTTCAATGCGCCAATACTCATAACAGTGTTTTGGATCTCCTCAAAGTCGGGTATCTTATCAAGCTTAGTATTTTCTTCTTCGGAGAACGAATCAGAAGTTGTAGGGAGACTCTGATCCATAGGATTCGCCTCATCCACGCAAAAAATGGATTTAAAATGGGTCAGCATGTGTAAGACCCAGTTTTCTGAAATTAGGGTATTTTTGAAAAATTATTATTTTTATTATTTATTAATGGTGTTTTAGTCATGGTATGATTTTCTGGTGATTTTAGTTAAGTTAAACCATTTTCTAAGTCATGACTTATGACTTTGTGATTTTGGTTAGTATAACTTAGTGTAAACCCTAGTTTTTCTTAACCTAGAAGTTGCCATGACCATGAGAGCCTAGCCATAGGCTTAGAACACCAAATTAGTGATTTTTAGCCAAAAGGGTATTTTGGTAATTTTCTAGGAATTATTTGGAATTATTTAGATTTATGTGATTTATTATTATTTAATTAGTTGATTAGTGTCATGTTAGCTTCTAACCTAGTTTAGCCCTAATCTAGAGGTTAGCCACTAACCTAGAAGACTAATGATTAGATATTAGCCTTATGTATAAATATCTAGTTAGATAAATATCTAGATATTTCACTTTTTAGATATTTAGAACCTAAATATCTAACCCCCTTAGTCAAAGCCTTAAGGGCTAAGCTTTGCAAGGTGGAAAGGGGCCCTATAGCCTACCCCTACCCCCCCATGGCAGCCAACAACACCCCCATCCTATATGCACACCCCATCATTCATTCAAGCCATTTTTTACAACTTTATGAAACCTTGAGAACCCCTCCACTTCAAACACCCATAACTTGTTCATTTTAACTCCAAATCCACTCAAATCTTTTGCATTGGAATCCTAGTACCTAGAAGAGACTGTAGAAGGCTA
Source organism: Iris pallida (assembly GCA_029216955.1). Classification (NCBI taxonomy): domain Eukaryota; kingdom Viridiplantae; phylum Streptophyta; class Magnoliopsida; order Asparagales; family Iridaceae; genus Iris; species Iris pallida. Next base: position 21,676,416 of record JANAVB010030817.1, read on the forward strand.
GCCAACAAGGTCACAAGCTTTGGGGCATCATCAAGGCTAGTGGACACACCCCCCCTACATTGGGTTTTTCCATTGGTTTTGCACTAATAGGTAAATACTATCAAACCTAGTTAATATAGTGATTTCTCTTCATATTTGCATGCATATAGATACTAGGGAACTGTAGGCTAAGTTTGGTAGGAAATAGGATTGGTTTGGTGTCCGTATCGGACACGTATCTGTGTTCTAAATTCAGTGTTTGGTGAAATGTCACTTAGGGTTTAATGTTGTATTTTTGTAAAACAAATTATATTTTTGGGTAGCCCTAGACATGTAGGACACAACCCTAGTTGACTGAGCACACTTTGAGTTGTGTCCGTGTCCAAAACAGGACACGAACACACTGTTAAACCCCACTGTGCACACTGAAAAACCCGATTGTTTGACACTTCGTGTCGTGTCCACACGTGTCGTGGACATGATACAGGAACTTGGACACGTGCCCTGACACCCCACCTATCCTAGGACACGACCACGACACCATAGGTTGCACACACGTGGCCCTAGACTGGCCGACACGCGCGCACGAGACTGTGCACGCTGTCCTGCTACCCGACACCGATTGCGGACACGACACGCAATGGTTTGACACGAAACTTCATGGACACGTGGCCCTAGTGACTGACATCACACCCATAAAATTTCATACGACCTCGATGTGTGTGCACGAAGAAAACGCGCGCGCACTGATTTTACACGTACTGTACACGCGCGGATTTTCCCCACTGATACGCGTCTCGTGTCGTGTCCTGGTGACACGAGGACACGAGACAGACACTGGAACACATAGCCTGACCCTAGGCGAACCTGGACACGTGACCATGAGACACGTGGATGTGTGTGTCGTGTCCTACACACACGCGAACACGTGCACGACACTGTGACACTACACAGTGTCTGTGTTTACCCGATTGGGTTCTTTTGAGTTTGGACACGTCAAACCGTGTCGTGGTGTCGTGTCAGGCCCCCTAGACACTAGGGTACATGTGGGGCATCAGTTACCAACCACTAGTATCGAGCCTTAGCTCGGTTTTGTATGAGAAATTAGGTTTACCTACTTGTCGAGTGCACAGTGCACATTTTCCAGTTTTTGGGATAATTCCAGTTTTCTAAAAACGAATTTTGAATCTAATTTTAGAATGATTTGTGCATGTATATGTGTATTTCAGTATATGTATAGGAAGTATATGTGTATGTGAGTGTGTGGGTGAGATTTTTTAGGTGTATACATGTATATACATGTGTGTGTATAATAGGTGTGTGTGTGTGCTTTTGTGTGTGAGTGTGGGGAGCCAATTCCTGGTTCCAGAAATTCTGGAACCCCCCCCCCCTTTACCTGTCCAGCCCTCACTCTCACAGTTCTCTATCCCTCTCTCTCATTCACTCTCTCTCACTCTAATTCTCCCTCTTTCTTCCCTCTCTATATATATATAATATATATAAGTTTTATATATATATATATATGTATATATATATATATGATATATATATATATATTTGTATTAGTTCTCATGTAGTATCATTATATATATATATATATATGTGGGTGATGGTATTATATATAGTATTCATATATTGATATATAAATGGGTAGTAGATAGACTTGTATATATATATATATATATATATATATATATATATATATATATATAGACATGTATATATATATAACTTACTAGGTATAGGTTTATATGAAAACCTATGACTATGGCCTATGGCCTAGGATCATTAGCCTATGGCCAAGATCATTAGCCTATGGCTAGGGGCTAACCCTAATGACCCTAAACCCACTTGTTGACCCTTGTTGACTAAGGGTTGACCAAAGTCAACCTTAGGTCAAAAGTGACCTAGTTAACCTAGAAATGACTAGGAATGACCTAAAACAACTAGTTTGACTAGTTTGACTAAAACCCTAACTAGTTGACTAGTGTTGACCTAACTTTGACTAGTTTGACTTTAGAGTTGACCAAGAGTTGACTTTTGACCAGATTGACCTAGAATCATGTAGTATGCATTGTATACTCTATTTTTACCATTGTGGATATGTTGTGACCTGTTTTACTCTAAATAGGACTCTGTGACACCAGTTCGGATATCTATTCATATCAGTCATACAGGGTGACAGGCGAGTACATTCTCTGATCTTTTCATGCTTGTTAGGACTTATATTCTTGCTTTAGATTACTTTACATGATGCTGTCACGTCATTATCACGGATTGGTACTATATGGATCTTGTTATGCGATGTTATCTCCCTCGGGGTGCATCAGATACAGTTGTCATGTGCTTTTCACGAACATCTTGTATTTCATGTACACCGCTTTCATGTATACTCTTGTGCAATCTTGTACTCTCATGATCACGCGAGCAAACATGATAAAAACCTCTTGTGCAAAGTAACGTAACTTGACTGGATCCTTGTGTATTGATTGGGGAGGGTGAGTAGGAAATGGTTATGTGATCAAATCCCATCTTGTACAAATTCATGTGAAATCTTGTGAAATCTTGTATATGTCCTAAGCCCGTTTATATAACCATATCATGCTCTAAATCACAGGTTACCTACAGTTCTTACTTATCATATATATAAATATTTCCAGTTATCAAATCTCTCTCGTTTTACATATATTCTTTACAGTTCATGTATCTTACTCTATGCATGCTTTACATTTTCCAACCTGATATGAACTGCGTGAGATGTATTGTGCTCGTTCCTGTCCTGACTGGGCCTGTTGAAAATATTACAGATGATGATGGTGACTGTCCTACCTTCTATGGGACACATGAGGGTGACCTTCAGGAGCCTGAGGAGCATCTAGCTCAGTAGAGGGTGCCTAGTCTAGTCTAGTGTTTACAGTTTTCATTTAGTATCGGACTGTTCCGATTGTTAGTTGTGACTTAGTTATATTTCAGGTCTTGTACTTATTTGTGTTGGACATCTACTTTGTGTGGTGTGATAACTCTATATATATTCAGTTCTTCCTTTCATCTGATTCCATATCATGTTCTATCTTTATCTTTCCTAGACTTGTATTTGAGATATAGAGATTAGATGTTATGTTATACCTCCGTGCGGAGATGACAGGTTTATATGTCTTATTGTTAGATGTTAGTTGTTATAGATGACCTATACAGCGTTCTACCGCCGACACTGCGGCGTAGGCTGGACGTACCCACGTTCTCGTGCCCCTAATCAGGGTGCGGGTCGTGACAGCATGGCCTCAGCTATTTTCGTTTGATTGGACGTCCAATTACCATCCTGTAATTGGATCCCTCGAATCTCATTAACCCGCTTCCTGGTCGTCGCTTTGACGTGAAAATATTTGGTATTTCGGTCGCCTTCTTTGATCCATTGACAACGCGAGCGTTGTTTCCAATACGATTCTTCTAGAGATAGCAGGTCATTGATCTCCTTTTCAATATCTTTTTCTTCCACCAGTGAATAATCTGAGATAGTTCCTGCTTGGATGGCTAATAGATCCTTTTGGAGCTTGGCTAGACGATCACGAATATTCCCGAAAGTGGTGCGTCCCCATTTGTGTAGCTTCTGTAGAGAAAAGTTGAGTTTCTGAGAGAGAGATGAATCCGCCACCCCCTCAGCTTCTTTCCAGATGGTGTCCAAGGTTCTCTCAAAGGAGCTATTGTAAAGCCAGAAGGATTCGAATCTCCTAGGTCTTCTTTTATGCTTCAGGAGATTATCCGTATTCAGCAAAATAGGCGAATGGTCGCTATTTATGCGCGGAAGGATGGATACAGTCGTATTAGGGTGAAGCCTACACCACTCCACATCTGCCATAGCCCTGTCTAGACGTTCCCTGATGTGTTGATTCGGCCGCCTGCCATTTGACCATGTGAACGCTGGGCCAATGCACCCCAGATCAATGAGACCACACTGGTTAACCATCTCTTGAAAAGGACGAACTAAGCGAGATTCAAAATCCCTACCGCCTGATTTCTCTCCGGGCGAGAGGATTTCGTTAAAATCCCCTATACAGCACCAGGGGACATTGAAATTAACAGAGAGCGTTTTGACGTACTCCCATAGTTTAGTTCTGTCACCTCGTTTAGGACATCCGTAAACACAAACCAGTATCCATGCAGGATCAATAGGGGAGGAATTTATTGATAAAATGATGAGGTTCTTTGAGGAGAACGAGACAGTCGCCTGGATGGAATCATTCCAGGTCACCCATAGGCCCCCAGAGTGGCCGCAAGGAGGAACAGAGAAGTAATTTTGGAAACCCAGAGACGGGAGTGTGCGAGAGGTGTGAAGGGGAGAATATATGGTTTCGGAGAAGAAAGCGATGGTGGGTCGTGTGGCAGAGAGAAATGATCGTATGGTTGAAACTGTCGAGACATTTCCCGCACCTCGACAGTTCCAGGCTAGGATCAACATTGATCTTGCGGCTGATCCCAATCAGCCGCATTGCAAATACTTGTGGGGTTGAAGTGACAAGGGTTTGTTGTTGCTCGCTTTGTAGCTCTGATATCGTTAGGAGGTGAGCTCGGTCTTTTCAGGTTGATGTGGGTAGAACTTGTTTGTGGAGAATATATGTGAACCGTGCGGGCCAATCGCTTCCAGGAATGCTTTAGCTTGTTGGCGGTTCGAGTAATGGTTCCCGAATAATGGATAGGGGCAGGCGAGGATAGAACAACTTCTTTACTGATGTTTCCTGACTGTTGATTAGGCTCAGGTATAAGGCTTTCATCAGGAAATTCTATAATGGGAGAAGTGGAGGAACGAGCCGAGCTTTCATGGGAGTTCTTGCTACCGTATCTTGAAGTAATGTCCCACATCTGAATAGGGATTTCCACCACCAATGATTGTGAAATCATATCAGTCTCCATCATGTCATCATTAAGATGTGGTTGATCCCGTTGCGCATCTAAACTGTCCTTCACAGAGATAACATTGATCGGGGTGTGGGCCTCTGGTATCGGGTTTCTTTGATATCCCATAGATGGTGTCCTTATCTCATTCTCCATACGGTTTAACCCAGTAGAGTTGCTGTGGGCCCCCCTTCTATGAGGAGGTATGTAGACTCCCAACTGATCTCCTTCTTCACCGGTATGAGGGGAATTTGTTTGGTTGCCTTCCTGTCGTTCTCTTTCGAGCTCTTCCGAAGACTGAGGGAGAGTTGTCCTCTGTTGTTGGTTTGGAAACGGGTTACTGTGATTCGGTAATTGTCTTCGAGGTAAGGATCGTTGGGTGTCAGCTATGTAGTCCTCCTCTTTGATTCTAGGTTTGAGTAGCTCCTCAATTCGGGACCTCTCTTCGATCGTCCAATCTTCTCCGATCAGCGATGTGAAAGACGCACGCTCAGTGCAGTTTGAGAAGATGTGTCCCACCCTTGCACAGAAGAGACACATCCTTGGCAGCCTCTCATATTTTACACGAACTTGGCCAATCGTTACCCCATCGATGGAAGTAGTTATGCTCTTCTTAAGTGGCTTGGAGATATCGATTAAAACTTTTATTCGAGCAAATATTTTCCACTGCATTTCGTCCTCCTATGAGCATTTCCGTGGAGTACCCAGCGCTTCCGCAATTCTGGTGATCGCCTTGCGGTTCAAGAATTTTGGTGGTATCTTGTGTAATTGCACCCAGAAATCTGCCTGACTGAATTGGTATTCTTCTGGTAATTTCTCCGGGTCACACCGCTCGATGACCAGAAGGTCATCGTTAATACTCCACGGCGCGTCTAATAGAACGCGGTTGACCTCTTCAAGGGACTCTAGTCTGGCTAGGAATGTCCCCTCCTCGATGTCTAGATCCGAAGTAAAAACCGGCAACGTTGTCTTCCAAAGTTTTGATAGAATCATAGCGAGAGTTGGCTTCGTAAATCTTCAGGGGGAGGAGGGCTTAACAGCTAGTGTGCTCGCCCAATGTTGTGGAACTGCACTGTCCCTTGCTGACAACGAGACCGTCTCGGCCGGACCTTGGAGCGAGAACAGAGTAGCCATTTTCTCCACCACTTCTTTGTAAGTTGCCATGGTCTCCCTCACACATGAACCTCTGATGAAGAGGGGTATACTAAAGCACAGGAAGACAGGGGGGAAGGTGTATAGATTAAGACAGAAGTGTTGTGTCGATGGATATATGTATGATTAATGTAGATGGTGAAGGGGGATGAAGGAGGAAGGCGGTGGGGGAGATGTAGAGAGGGAGAAGATGTTAGCCATGGAAGAAGAAGGGTGGGCGGGGGAGAGGTTAGGAGGGGACTAGATGGCAGCCATGGGTTGAGAAAGAAGAAAGCATCACGCGGCGCAAACCCTAGATTTGGGGAGAGACGCTCAGCGGAAAAAAAATCTCCGAGTGTATAAGAACACATTTCTCTTGATACGCTACATAGCTACACTGATATATACTGTCATATCAGTGTAGTTATATAGTGTGTCAAAAAAAATATGTACTGTCACATCAATGTAGCTATGTAGTGTGTCAAGAAAAATGTGTTAAATGTTCTTTCCATCATTTTATAGAATTCTTTGCTTTCTGTAACCTTTTGTAAGTACAATAATTCAACAACCAACGAAATTGAAAGAAGAAAAAGTGAAAAACTAAGGAACACACACCGCGCCCCCCCCCAACCCCACCTTTCCCCGGGCTGAAGAATAGAAGCAGCTAACTGGTGCATGCTTCTTTTCCTCCTCTTATTAGTGCTTGCTTTTCCCTCCTCTTTGCCTTCACTCAAATTTTACAACCTCCATTTTTCTCATCAGCTCCTCCACTGTTTCAGCAGAGACCACAGTCTTTCTTGCCGAGTCATCAATTTTTCATTAGCTCCTCCATTTTTCTCATTAGCTCCTCCACTGCAACCGTCTTCACTTCTCCAACTGTGTCTCCTGATATCTGCACAAGTAACATTTCAAGCCACATTATGCAGCAGTTGCACCTCAAGAAACAGTGTGCCAAGTCAAGAAGAGGTGAGAAGTGAAGTGAGACTTGTTTCACCTCATGTGGAATTAGAGCATTAGGAATCACTCTGTGCAGATATATATATATATATATATATATATATATATATATATATTTATTTTTATTTTATTTTTTTTGTGCAGGAATATATATATATATATATATATATATATATATATAGGAAAACTATATTTTTGGTCACTGAATGTTTGTCTGACGAAAGTTTTAGTCACTCAAAGATATTTTTCAAAAAATTAGTCACTGAATGTTCGGTCTTCCAAAAAAATGGTCACTCTGTTAAATTGTTGTTTGTTTTATTAACGATTTTTGTTGACATGGCATGTTATATGTCATATTAGTCGTTAAGTATGACGTGACACATCCGCGTGGGCTATTTTTGGGTTTTATCTTGCAAAAAATTTTGTTTGGGTATTAAGTTATGTGCCATGTTTCAATGTTTATGACATGGTATTTTATTTATTTTATTTTTTTAAAAAACTTAATACCCAAAAATATCCCACGTGAATGTGCCACGTCATATTTAACGACTGACATGACACATAACATGCCATGTCAACAAAAAATGTTAATAAAACAAACAACAATTTAACAGAGTGATTATTTTTTGGATGGCCAAACATCCAGTGACTAAACTTTTGGAAAATATCTTTGAGTGACTAAAACTTTGATCAGACAAACATTCAGTGACCAAAAGTATAGTTTTTCCACACACACACACACACACACACACACATATATATATATATATATATATATATATATATATATATATATATATATATATATATATATATATATATATATATATATATTTTTTTTTATTTTTATATATATATATATATATATATATATATATATATATATATATATATATATATATATATATAGTCATGTAACTTAACTAATTAAAGAAAGCCAACATTTATAAAACTGAGCTGCTATATTGCCCGCAGTTTGTAACCGCAGGCATGACCACCGGCTGACCATTGGCCCCTGATCCAGGTGGAATCCGGAGATAGATTAGCAGGAGATGAGACAATGGATAGCCGCCACGTCGATTGACGGTCACGTTCGCGTTTACAAACCGCGGACAAAATATCATTTTCATTTATAAAATATACAATAAGTGGTAACTGGGTGTAGTGAGGATGACTAACCCAAGAACATGACAGCCACCTTCGAAGACGGCTTGAGATATCAAGCCCATCAGGCCTACACTGCCACCACCATAGATGAGGTCTATTTTTCTCTCGACCTGAAAGAAAGTTATAACCAGAAATAAGTTGGTTATAATGACGACAAAGAATCGCAAAATAAATAAGAATTAATGGACTCGCACCGACAAGAGCAAAATAAATGATGTCCGTATTTGTATTGTGTATGTATCATATTCAAGCAAACTTGACTAAAAATGTCTGTATCCGTATCTGTATCCGTGTCCTATTCGTGCAACTTAGGAAATCGCAACAGTGCTCCTACTTTTCACAACAAAGATAGAGAGTGAGTAACTTGACCAGTGCTTTTCCAAGCTCAAGAGCTGCATGGCTGAAGGAAGGCCTGTTTCCTGACCTACTTCCACAGAAGACGCATATTCTCCTAAACCTTTCTTCCATTTGTGGAACTACTCTCCTCAGCCTTAGCCTAGTGTTGATCAGTACTCCTCTTGGCCATATTCCTATTAACAGCAATAGAATTGGAAAGGAATTGAAGGAGAGGAAGAATGAAACAAGGAGAATAATGAATAGCAATTTGGTCATATATGAAATAGCAATTTTTGCATGGTGTTGGTGAACTCCTTTGTTCTTTTGCAATTATAAGCTGTCGCAGTATATATTCACAAATAGTGTAGCCTTCTTCCTCCTTCCTTCCCGGTCTTGGTCTGTGGATCTATCGAAAATACTTTGGATAGCCGACATGGGAAAATTAACGGAAAATCAAATTCGTTGTGCACACGAATTTGGCTTGTCGAATTTTAGTGTATTTATGTTTTCCAGCAATTTATAATTATTCTCCGAACACTCTTTGAATTGTAACGCAACGTCGAATTTGTCCTACGCGGTAAGCTAGTTTCGTCCAATTTGAATTTGTCCTACGCGGTAAGCTAGTTTCGTCCAATTTTAAACCAGGCAACCAAATCGCAATAAATTTTATATTTATTATAATTTATTATTATTTTATAAGTAAGTGTCGTCCTATATAAAAATATTGTCTACCCAAGATAAACTCCAACAACTCCGACGAGAATATTAACAAATTATGTATCCAAATCATACACATCTATCTAATACGCTACTTATATGGGCGAGGATTTTTTTACTTCACTGTTTTAAGTTATTATCTTGTATCTCATTTTACATATAAATTACAAAAGGGATTAAAGACGCTACCAATTTTCTTTTCTTCATTCGGATCTCCTAAGGTCAATATTTTTTTTATGGTAATATTAATATTTTTTTAATATTTTCTACAAATATCTGAGTGTCTCATACAAATTGTTTTATTTGTATTTAGTGTTACGCAACATTAAGATAAATGACATCCATGGAATTGGTAGGTAGTATTGTAACTCTTCTAACCAATCCAGAAGGTCAAGTGGGTCGGTCTTGTAAGAAATTTGGATAGACCGACCGGACCTCTCGAGCCCATACACTATAGCACAGACTAGGTCGGATATAAGGGTAGAAAATCTCAGCTCAGTTCGACACGTCGCCCACGACACGGTAGGCTTCGGGTCAGGTCATGTTTGAGCCAAAAAAAAAAATAGTCAATATAAAAAAATTGAGAAAATTTAACTGGCACCCAACTTTTTTTTTTTACCATAATTTAAGGTGCATCCCATACAATTACAACAACGTAAGGTATCCCCCCACTTTTGACGGAAACCGTCCTCCACTGACGGTCAACGGGTTTGACCAATATTTTTTGACGAAAATAACCTCATCTTCTTCTCCGTGTCCCCTCCCCCTCTCCCCCCTTGGCTGCATCCCTCCCCGTCGCCGGATTTCCTCCGCTCCCCCCTCTCTCTCCTCCCCATCACCACTACTACCATTATCACCACCACCTTCACCATCACCACCACTACCACCACCACTCGCAGCGCCCCCCTCCGTTACCCCCGCTCCCGCAGCTCCGCCCCTCCACGACCCCCGCCCTCCGCGTCCCCCGCTCCAGCAGCAACAGCATCAGCGCGGCAGCAGTGGCAGCAGCAACATCAGTGGCGCGGCAGCAACAACGACGAGGAGGACGAGGGTGAGGAGGGGCGGGGGTCGCACAGGGGTGGAGGGGACGGGAGATGGTGGGGGTTTGGCTGCTCCCCTCCCGACCGTCGGTAAGGAGGAGAGGGCAGGAGGCGGGGTTTTGGCTGCCCCCTCCGACCGCTGGCTAGGAGGAGGGGCCGGGAGGCGGCCTGCCAGCGGGGGGGGGGGGGGGGGGGGGGAGATGGGACGCGGCGAGAGAGGGGGTTTGGGCTCGGGACAGAGGAAATGGAAGAAGACGAAGGACAATTTCGTCAAAAAAATTGGTCAAACCAGTTGACCGTCAGTGGAGGATGGTTTTCGTTAAAAGTGGGGGGCACCTTACATTGTTGTAATTGTGTGGAGTGCACCTTAAATTAGGGTAAAAAAAAGTGGGGTGCCAATCAAATTTTCTCAAAAAAATTTCTACTATAACTTGAAAATATATCTTTCAATATATCTACATGATTAATTAGTTTCTATCAAACAAATAATTCTTTAACTTAAAAATGTTTTTTCATTATATCTACAAAATTATTTGATCAATAAAAATATATTTTATTGACTAATATAAAAAAATATTTTTCACTGGATAATTAATTAAACAACCTTTATCTTCCGGCCGGGATGACCGGATGGGACTCGCATTGGGCCAGTCGGGCCGGATTAGGTTGGAACGGACCATCAGACTTGGGCTTTCTTATGGATCGAGTTAAACTGGACCGGACAATTCTTGGCACAAAATTAATTGACAGGTCGACAATTGAGCCTATTATTAATTGGTACGTGAACCTAAATCAAAAAGCCGCCAATATCCACAGTAGGTCATCGGTCATCCATGACATGAGTCGCTCACACTCCCCACCACAAAAATATGTCCAGGTTCAACGTACCATCACAATGGAATAAATAAAGTAACAAACGCAAACAGTAGCAAAATATAGACCTCTCCTCCCAAATCCAGCACCTCCAAATTAAAAACCATTAAACTGATATTCACCTTCCCCAATTCCCAACCCATTCCCACAATCGTCCTTCTCCTAATAGCGCATAAAAACATCTGACAACAACAAAATCGGAGTGACAATAACAAAAGCACCATTATCAAATCATTTTAATTGCACACCGGTCGTCCGGAAGTGGCACAGAGAAGAATCAAACTCTCAGTCTTAGACGTCTTCTCGGCGGCGGCGGAGTCGGGCTTCGTCGCTATAAATCTCCGTCTTCTTCTTCTTCTCCAGAAAAAACCCTAACCCTAATTCTTTGTACCGGCGGCAATGGCGATGATCAGGATCGGGGTGGATCCGACGGTCCAGATTCGCCGGTACGGGCTCCAAGGGCTGAGACCTTCCGGTCCGGTTCTGGTCGGGAAATCGGCTAGGGTTCTGCCGGCGGGGCAGTCTTCTTCTTCTTCCGTTGTGACTGCAGTTGCGGCTGTAAGTTTTCTCCTTCTTTCTGGCATTTTGCCCCTAAAAAAGCTTCGCTTTTGCATCAGCAAACTCTCTCTGCTAGGAGAAGTCACGGCTTTTGATCAAGAAAAGATTAACTTTTTATGGATTTATAGGAAGTATCATGTCCGATGCCATCGGACACGACACGGACGCTCTAGAATACACTAGGGCACGCCGAAGTCAATGCCGTGTCCGTGTTCTGTGTTCCCATAGTTTACGTATTGCGTCTTGTGTGTCCTATGTTAGCATATTGTTGGATGCTTGATTCCGAATTCTAACGGTGATAGTTTTGGTTTTGGGTTGGTCGGTTGATTAGTTTATGTAGCATATATTTGCTATCAATTTGTTAATGTAAATATGCAATTATAAATTGTATGGTTGTTGATATAGGGACAATTCTATGACAATTTTTTTTTTTGCGGTTGGAGAAATTGTTCCTGTTCGCTTTCTTGCAGTCAACTGTGTAGTCTCATCTATATCAGAAATCTATGCATTGTAAAGTATCTAGTTCAAGAGAAAAGTTTCTTTAGTATATGGCAGTAAAAGGAAATGAATCTGCACAGAATTATAATTTATATCTCCACAGTTGGAAAATATGTAGGGGTGATAGCTGTCACTGTGTTGGCCGCGACGACCACTCCAAGCGGTCAAGTAGGGGTTTGTTCTCAAAATGTCTAAAAGTATGAGGGACAACCTTGTTGTTAGTTACTAGCTCTTTGCAGCTATCGAAAAATTCGATCCTTGCCTCTCATAGTGCGATGTTATTTGCGCACATTTCTTATTTTGGGTGATAAACCAGAATCCTACATGTATGGCACCCAATAATTGATCTTCTATTCACTTTTACTCCGAGCACGCCATCCCTAATTGGGCTCCTATCTTCACCAAGCAAGCCTCAGCCCTCACTTCTTATCAGATACGTGCCCATTTATATCGGATCCTGATTGCTGACGATCCCACTCAGGCACCATGACCTGTTCATTCCACGTTTGATCACCAGGTTGCTCCATCCAGTGGACCATAGCCCTTATCTTGCTACATGCTGAAGTCTTGATGATGCACCCTCTTGTCGACTTATCAACCTAACTCTCTCATCGAGTTATATCTAAAACAAAAAATTTGCTCCAAGCAAATACTGGATTGGACCATCTCTGTGTAGATTTGATCGTGCCATATACTCTCATTGTGTTCGACGGTAACTCTGAAGTCATCATTTCAAAGGATCCTAAATAGGTAGAAGCTTTGGATTTGCCTATTCTCTCCAAATTCAACTGCTTGCGAAATTTTGGATGTTATTTCCTAACTCATATCTATCTAGCTACACCAGCCTGGTGCACCTAGGAGTTGTAATGGACACAGATTATAAGGTTACCCTAGCTGAATTCAGTCTGAAATTTCGGGTCTGGACAGATGTTTTCAGACCCTTGCGTGACAAAAGAAGGTTACACAAAATCTTACCCGCTCCTTACACTTATATGTGTCCAAGTTACGGCCAAATATTGGTAAAATAGCATTCCTTTCTCTATTTATCTGTGAAATTGTTTGGTTCTTCCTAACCTAGTTTGAGTTGGGGAAATGACAAAATCTCTGATTTTGCAGCGACCTTGGATTGCCACAGTACTGCACTCAGTATCAGTCACCAAGTTCGATCTTCTCACGCTACTTGCATTTCCGACCAGACCCCCACCCCCACCCCCACACATAATGACACCCTAATTAGGTCATAGTACCATCTGGTCGTTTATTATAATATTTTATATTACTTTCTTTCAAAGTATCCTTAAAATCACAATATCCCATGAAGCTGTGGGGTAATTTTGGTTCCATTTGCTTAATTACTTCCAATTCCAAATTGTCGAGTCACCCTAATAATAAATAAAGCCCCTTTGGTCTATCTGAGCTTGAACTAATGGAAATAGTTCATGGTTAGTTGTCTGGCTTTTAAGTGAGGCTGTGAAAATCTGCCTCAGCTGTGCTTCTTGAATCTCAATACATGATGTGAACATCAGTGTCTGCATATGAAGTTCAGTAATTGGACATATATTCATACTTGCTTGAATTTCGTTCTTGCGATTGTTATGAGCCTTACACTATATGGTTGCCCTAACAATAAGTACTCTCCAGTACTACCCTGTTTAAAAGATTTTGTATTATGTTTACTTCTTCCAAATAGAATCAAAATTAATACGCGCAGTGTATTGTTATATCTTGAACCGAATGAAACTATTATCTTGTAAACTCATTGACTAGATATCTTATGCAGCCTGAGGTCAAAAGAAGCAAGGTTGAATTGTTTAAAGAGAAGAGCAACTTTCTTAGATATCCTCTTAATGAGGAGTTGGTATCAGAGACACCAAATATAAATGAACCTGCCACTCAGCTGATCAAGTTCCACGGAAGTTATCAACAGACTAACAGAGCTGAGCGGGGTACAAAATCTTACTCATTTATGCTACGAACAAAGAATCCGTGTGGGAAAGTTCCAAACCAGCTGTACTTGGCTATGGATGATCTTGCAGACGAGTTTGGTATTGGCACTCTCCGCCTAACCACCAGGCAAACATTTCAGCTGCATGGTGTTTGAAAAAGAACCTTAAAACTGTAATGAGTACTATTATCAGAAATATGGGGTCAACTCTTGGTGCTTGTGGTGACTTGAACAGAAATGTTCTTGCACCCGCAGCACCATACACAAAAAGAGAGTATGTTTTTGCTCAGGAGACCGCTGAGAATATTGCTTCACTCCTTACGCCTCAGTCTGGTGCTTACTATGATTTGTGGGTAGATGGGGAGAAAATCATGTCAGCAGAGCCCCCTGAAGTAGTTCAAGCCCGTAATGACAATTCCCATGGAACAAATTTTCCAGATTCTCCAGAGCCCATATATGGCACTCAGTTCTTGCCTCGGAAGTTCAAAGTTGCTGTTACAGTGCCTACAGATAACTCTGTCGATATTCTTACTAATGATGTTGGTGTTGTAGTAGTTTCTGATAGCAATGGAGAACCACAAGGATTTAATATCTATGTAAGTTTTCTAAAATTTTCTTCATTCTTTCCTTCTGTAGCATGCTTTCTTGGAACTTATATATTTGTGGCATCTATTTCTGTAAATTTAGGTGGGTGGTGGCATGGGAAGAACACACAGGGTGGAAGCTACTTTTCCTCGTTGGGGAGAGCCACTGGGCTATGTGCCCAAAGAAGATATATTGTATGCTATAAAAGCAATTGTCGTTACGCAAAGAGAAAATGGTAGAAGGGATGACAGGAAGTACAGTCGTATGAAGTATTTGATTAGTGAATGGGGTATTGACAAATTCCGCTCTGCTGTTGAGCAGTATTATGGAAAGAAGTTTGAAGCTTTTCGACAATTACCAGAGTGGGAATTCAAGAGCTACCTTGGATGGCACGAACAGGTTCGGTTGAATTCTACTTCTTAGATTGCATGTATGTACTTTGATATGTGTACACATGTTACTTGTAGCTTAATTATAAGTAGGAATTTACTGTTCAATATTGTAAGAAACAAGCCTGCACATGCATTAAGGGGACCACGTTCCTGAATTCTACTCCTATTCTGTTTATGGATATATTTCACTCCATTTTCTTGCAGGATACTGGTACAGTGTTTTGTGGTCTGCATGTTGATAATGGCCGCATTGGAGGTAAAATGAAGAAAACTTTAAGGGAAATAATCGAGAAGTATAACCTAAGTGTGCGTATTACTCCAAACCAGAACCTCATCTTGTGTGACATTCGCCACTCTTGGAAACAGCCCATAAATACGGCACTTGCTCAAGCTGGTCTTCTGGTATGCTTGGTGTCTCTCTGTCTTTCATTATATAATATTATATCAACTTGTTTTTGCTTGTTTAAGGAATGGAATGAATGCAATCTGATTCCTTCAAAAGATAATTCAGGATTACGAGTCCTTTAGAACCCGATGCAAGAAGTCCATCCTAACTTGTAGTTCTGTAGATTATACTAGGTTGAAGTGTCTTGTTTAATATCATGTCTTCTTTGTAAGCCACAAGTAGATGAATGATTGGGAATGAAACACGACGACTCTGTTTGCTGTCTTTCAATTATCGTTGACATTATTGCATTAGATTACAACTTTCTTAATATTTTTACAGGAACCTAGTTATGTAGATCCACTCAACCTTACAGCAATGGCTTGTCCTGCTCTACCACTTTGCCCCCTAGCAATTGCAGAAGCTGAGGGGGATACCTGATATTCTCAAAAGGGTTCGGGCTGTGTTTGATAAGGTAATCACTTAACTACCTCTATGAGTTTATGTTTCCAAATTGTATCATAGAAGAAATTGTTTGTTTTAAGAAAGACTCAAGTCACTAATATTTCAGGTAGGCCTCAAATACGAGGAGTCAGTGGTGGTAAGGGTAACTGGCTGCCCCAATGGGTGTGCTAGACCATACATGGCTGAGCTTGGATTTGTTGGTGATGGCCCAAACAGCTACCAGGTACTTGATGTGTAACTTGAATAGATGAAATTTCTTCAGATAAGTTGAGCTTAATGTTTCATTAAAATTATAATCATATCTATTTACCATGGTTCCTTGAATAAACACACATGCTTTTACAATTACCTGGGCAAGTTTCATTGTGTTATCTCGATAAATAAAAGGATAGGGTGCCAAATTGCTTACAGTGCTTACTCATTTTTTTACTGATATTGCATACAGATCTGGCTTGGGGGGATGCCTAACCAGACTACTCTGGCAAAATGTTTTATGAATAAGGTGAAGATCCAAGATTTAGAGAAGGTTTTAGAACCTTTGTTCTACAATTGGAGGAGGAAACGTCTACAGGGTGATGAATCTTTTGGGCAGTTCACAAACCGGCTGGTGAGTGTCGGGATGAGTTTTAATACTGCAGTTCTTTCTTACCTGTAATATGTTTTCTGGACATTCTATCCTAAAGCAGGCTGGTAATTTAACTGTGCTACTAAGAGTAAAAGGATGCTATTGACTAGTAGTTGTCTACATATCGGTTAATTCAGTATATAAAATATGGTGCTGGTACTTCTGAATAGTTCACAATAAACCAACTTTTACCCTTTTATGCTCATGTCTATGAAGTAGAGATGTCCAAATGCCCCAACCCTTGGAATACCAAAAATGTTGGCTAGGAGATGAATTTCTATATTTCTGTGTTTCTGTTATCAATATTCCTCGCTAGTTGCATAATGCACCCCTCCCACCTACATTAGTACTGTAAAGCTGGTATAAGCTTTTCCCCCAAACATTTCTGTTTTGATTATTGCATTTTTTTATCTTAAGTTTTTTGAACTTTTTTTTACACGTTTTCAATGGACTTGTTATTTTTTCTAGTTCCATTGTTTCTTATGTCATTCTGTTAGCCCAATAGCTATCTTGCGGTTTGAAGAAATAGATGCAAAATGTTAAATTACCTCTCTCAATACTAGTGATGACTACATAAACTAATGAAGCATGGATTCAATTACTATGACATTACTTGAAACTTGAAAGATCTAGGATATACCATTAAGAAATGGATAGCTTACATCAATAGAGATAATCTTTACCTTAATAAGTGCAAATTATTAGTTTATACTTTATACAAAGTCTGGTCGCTGGGCAACCACTAATTTAGTATTAAAACAAAAAGGTATGGAAGCTAGAAATTATATTAACCCTGATTTGTTATCACATGGTAGGGTATGTTGTATCTGATTTGCTTTGGCTTATGTATACTAATTTCTGAAAATTCTATGATTTTGATGTGAAAAGTGTATATGACGTGTTTAGCTATATGAATGTGTCAAATGTGACTTCACATTATCCATTAAAGCATTCATACTCCTTAGCCTTGACATTTACCACAATCACCAGTGTCCCATTTGGATTAGGTGAAGACAAATTTTGTAATCTGAAGGGACATTCTTTTGTGTCAGTTTACTCTCTTCTTGGGGGAACTGTGCCTTGACAGTGTCTTTCTCTACTAACTTCATTCAGAGTTCAGTTATTTCTTATGCGAAATAAGTTTGGTGGACACCTCTCTCTTGCAGGGCTTTGATAAGCTGCAGGAGTTTGTAGAGAAGTGGGAAGGTATAGAGGCACACATTTGAAGCCATGGATGATTTTAGTCAGCCTCAGAACAAGAGTGCTCACCCGTTGGCGGCCATGGAGGTTATCCGCAACTATGTAGCTGACTGCACGCCTTATTGGTTCCACAATTTTGATGCCAATGATCAGAACAAGTCTCTTTGTCAGCAGATGTTGACATTAAAGGAGCTGTCTCTTTTTGTATCTTGAATTGTAGCTTCTTAGAAAGTATTGAGAGTTTGGGACATCTGTCTATTTTTGTAGAATTGGCTTCTGTTATTTATGTAGATGCTTGCTCGGTACACTTCCTTTCCAATAAAGCTGGGTAATGTTTGGCAGAGTTTCCGAACCTTGCATTAGCACAAAATCCCTCTTGAGGCGACTGGGTTGCTGCTGCTGCTGCTGCTGTGGTCTTAAATAGTAGTGAACTACATTGTCATCCGATTGAAGTTTGTATTTTGTTGCACAAATTTCACTTATCAAAACTCCAGACAGAATGTAGTTCCCAAATTTTATCCGGGGTGAGTTTTGCTCTCAGCTTGCAAACCCTGTTCGGATTATCGGGTTTGATTCATTCTTTCATGACCATCTTCAAGTGGACTAAAGTAGCGAAGTGCTTGGTTACTGATCATTGTAATCTTAATATCAATCAGCGTATTGAGTACATACAGAAGCTCCAATTATTTGTAACAGTACGCCGCATCTGACTGTTTGTTTGTGAGAACTTTTTCTTCTGTCACATAATATACGGTCAAGTGATCAATCATCGTCATGACCAATTGGATTGCCCTTACTTCCCAAATACGGTAAATTCCAGTGATTTGTTTTTTTTTTTTTGGGTCTAAAGTGCTGATCAGACTGGTCTGGATTTGTTTGTTTTCTTGGTTTGCTGACAGCCAACAAGCAAATGTTCACCGCATGGATGCCTCGGTAATGATGATAAAGCTTCAAGGTATGATTCAAGTCCATACAGCTCAGATCTACATATATTATCCGACATCGGTACCATATCTGTGTCCTGCTTGTGCTGCGACACAATACCTGCACTCCCAACTATACTGTGACCCAGCAAAATTTGTACTCTTTGGGTGTGGGTGTCATGTGTCATGTTCCATGTAGTACGCCCATGATCCATCCCTGTGGACCTGGGTCATAACTGCATTTGCCACAGGACTCCAAATCCTGAAATCTGAACAGGGTGGGTTGATTTGGTGTAGAAATCCAAATTGCTCTGCAACTGTAACATAATTCAAGTATGTGTATGTAAGAATATGTTCTGTTGGGTAACTAACAATTTTCTCTGAGGCACACTATTCCCACTAACTTGCCTGGGGAGTTCTGCAGGCCTGACAAATTTTGTATGCATGTTCTAGTTTCAAATTTCCTACTTAAATTATAGTCCTGACTTGAATAACTTTTGTAGTTGAAGATGTTGCTCAAATTTGAGCGCTATTTGGTAGGCATCTTCTACAGTAGTCGCCTTCAAAGGTCCAATTTCACGTCTAAATTCAGATGTCAAGCCGGATCGAAATCGTGAGAGCGTGACTCGGGGGTCCTCAACGATCTCATAACGAGACATCAATTCGTCGAACCTAGTCCTATAGTCATATAGTGACAGGTTACCCTGACGAAATGTGGCCATTTGGTCATTAGATGGTTCTATAGGATCGGGGAGATATTTTTCGGATGGTGTTGTAGACTTCTCTCCTTGGAAGAAAAAAAAGAAAAGAAAATTCGTATAGAAAGAAAAAGTTTCACAACATTATTTAGACAAAGTAATGCCCTTGCCATCTCACCCTCTGTTATAAAACTTCACAAACATAAAGAGACTAACATGCAAGCTTATGATTGTTGTGTCTGTGTCCTGAGAGAAGGGTGGCTTGTCTACCTGTAAAGAAGAGGGAAGAGGTGTGCTCATGTTGAACCTGCAGCAATGATGCTTTATATATTTATTATGCTAAGTTATAATATTATTGTGATTAATTAGCTTAAATTATTCTAATGACATTTCAATTATAGCGTTCGGACATTTTGGCATCTTAACTTTCAGTGCTCGATTTTTACACCATAACTTCATAACTTTCTTTTGAAATACATTTTGTCAATTTTGAGTAAATCATGTAGGAGAAAAATACAATTTGAATACTTTTATTGTTATACATGCTTCTGAAGCGGTCTCGACGTGCTTCAAAATTGACGAAAATTGCTTCAAAAAAGTAATTTATGAATTTCGAGTGCCAAAATCAACAATAAAAAGTTACAGTACCAAAAATGTCCAAGCGCAATAGTTGGATACCATTAGGATAATTTAGTCATTAATTAATGGCAGTTTGGTTGGGCTCTGGTCATGTGATCCCGAGTTCCCAGTTTTCACAACAACAACAACAAATATTATGCCAAAGAAAATGTGTTTCATATTATTATCATGTGTTTATCAACTATATTGCAAGGACATCAACATTTATAACATAATGCCAAAAAAGTTACAGTGAGTGCATTGATTATGGCGTGTCATATTGCAATTTGGATCGACAAGCGTCAATACCCGAATTTGACTGTCGTTTGGGAGAATTATGGCGATGAAGACGAGTGCTCATGCTCAGCTATGCTGGCAGCTTTGCTTTGTGATGATGTAACTATAGATAATTTTTCAGGGCACGGCACCAATCAAGGATATAATAGTATAGGGAATTCATTTATGCATCATTTATGCTGTAACTTATGAAACACTAGTGGATAACCCGTGCCTTAATGGCACGGACACGAACAGTAGATCCGACGGCCGAAGATCGCTCCACTTTTACTGTTTCTTCTTTTCCGGAGACTGATCCGACTGGACCACCACTGGAGAAGGGTCGAGTGACTTCTCTCCTGCCGAAAAATATCTCCCGGAGATCCTCCGTGGTAACCTCACCGCCGTCGGCTGCTCCGGTTCGTGCTGCGGGTCGAGGCTCACAGCGAAGCTGGAGTTCCGGTTCTCCGTGGCGGAGGGGAGGCCCTGCTTGTCGCCGCCTCCGCCGCCGTTCGGAGGGACGTGAGGGAGAAGTTATGATGCTGGAATGAACGTGAGGGAGAAGTTGGGACAACTTGTCCTTTTATTTATGTGGTAGAAAAAAAATCGTGTCTTGTATAATCTAAAAACAAAATTGAGTTTTAGAGAGAGGGACAATTTAGTCCTTTCATCATCGTTGAACCAAAGCACATGGGTCGGACCAAAAACCCACTGTGCTTTATATTATATACTAGTGGATAACCCGTGCATAATGGCACGGACACGAACCCGGCCTTCTCGACGTAGGCGTGCAGACACTGGGCCAGCCGCAGGAAGTTCCGGAAGGAGACGCGGCCTCCGAACCCGGCCTTCTCGACGTAGGGTGCAGGCACCGGACCAGCGCCAGGGACCCGAGCCCGGCGGAGGCGGACACGGTAAAGACCACGGTGGCGGCGTTAGGGGCGGCGTGGGGCCTCATGGAGGCGAAGGCGCGCAGGACCGTCGCGGGGCGTCTGAGCGGCGAGGTCCGAGACGGCGACGGTCCAGGAGACGACGTCCTGTGCGGCATTCCGTCGAACACCCGCAGGACGGTTGGCGGAGCCGCGTCGGGAGTAGGCAGTGAGCAGGACGGTCTGCACGAAGGGGTCGGACCGGAATCCGAGGAGGACGTGTGCATTGAGCGACCTGGTGGCGGCGGCGGCGGTGGTGGTGTTGAGCAAGGAAGAGAATGTGTGAAGTCGGGAGGGACGCAGCGGCGGAGCATTTGGGAGTAGATGGAGAGTGGATCGGCGGAGATGACGATGGCAGGTGTTGAAGGAGATGGGGTTGGGTTGGTCATGGCGGAGAAGAGGAGGCCGCGAAGGAAGGGTCGCCGTCAGCGGCACGGTAGAGGAGGCTGCTTGCGACGAAGGAGTTGCAGGAGAGGACGACGGCGTGGGCGAGGATGGAGCGGAGGCGGCGGAGAGGGGTGGTGCAAAGGAGCTGGAGACGGGGGTGCCGTTGGAAGAACCGGTTGCTCCGCACCCAACATGGGACCTCCTCCTCTCTTATAGAGAGAGGGACAATTTTGTCCTTTCATTATCGTTGAACCAAAGCACATGGGTGACCAAAACCCACCGTGCTTTATATTATAGATATCCTTCTTTTGTTCCAAAATCTATAGACGGATCATAGATCTTGAGCATATTGTGGTTTATTGGAATATATGATAGATTCAAGCTTAGGTGATATCATATTTGTTGGTGTTTGTGGGGTTTCCAACCTATCTGGAGAAGTGCTATCAGGATCATCCGTGTGTCGAAAAAGTTCGAAAGTCGAAGACAACAAAGAAGATAAATTTCAACCCGTGTCATAACATTGAAAAAATAGCAGTCAGTATAAGTGGTATACCGTGTGTATGCCAAAAATCGTGAATTTTGTTCCAGAAAGGTTTTGACTCGCAAACACCGATTTTATGTATACTATGATATACTATCGGTATATCGTCGATATACCAATGTCGGGGACGGGAGCCTAAAAATTGTTTTATCAACATCATTGGATCTAAATCAATGGTCCAGATTGTTGCGGGATTATGGGACTTCAAATAGGTCTTCGTAAAGAGGTGTTTCTCAAAACATGCAACTTTCAAAGAAGATAAAGAGGTTCTACTTAGCGTTTAGGCCCAGGATTTTATACTTGAGAAGTCTTGACATGTCTAATTAGAAAATTTTGATAGTAGTTTTTATTTTTCTTTTTTTTCATTATATCCTCTCTTATATGCTTGTATAGAACTTCTCTTATAAGCTCGAGAGAGTATAACGGGAAAAAGAAAAGCTAAAATAAAACTTCATGGTTCAAATTTTTCAATAGACACGTGAGGACTTAAACTCTAAACTGGTATAAAATTTAGAGTCTAAAGCCTAATTAAATTTTGTAGTTATTACATTATCAGAATAAGCGAAGTTTGAATTTTAAGTCTAAAGCTGATTTTAAGTGGTCCTATAGAAAATACCAATGCGAATCCAATTCTCAACCAAGGAAAAGAAGATGTTCAACCACAAATATGAAGTTTCGGTGTGATGGGATATCGCTTTAGTAAGGTGTACCAAAAGGTTAAAGGTGCTCTTGTGGACAGAGTTGTAAAAGGCGATATCAAATGGAGATTTCTAAAATTAGATTTTTATCCTACTTGTCATTGTATTTTTTTTAAAAATAATCCTTTTGTATTTTTTTTAAAAATATCCTTAGTTGATAGAGTTTATATATAGAAATTGAACATACAAATAGACATTCTCTAATGATTCTCTATTTCTATGTGTAGAAACTCTTCATCCTACATCATCGTCACGGCCGGTCTAGGGATAAGCTAGACAAGACTTCGGACTTGGATAACCCCCTTTGTTTAGGGCAACTCTAAGCTCAGCACGACCCCACAAGCGGTCGGAGTCATGAGTGACCCTCTAAAATCGGCCACAATAAGGGACAAGGAGCAACCAAAATTAGTTTTGGATATGGCAACCCAACTCTCTGGACCGCCCTGATCTCGCCACATACAAGAGAAATCATGGTTGTAGAAGATAGTTGATTTCTTAGCACATATTTAATAATGTTAATTAGTGGGTTGGGAAAAAAAAAGTCATTCATTTTCTATGTGAATGTCAAAGGACGGTAGGAGGGAATGAAAATGATTTCATAAAGAAAAAGTGGTCTCCCATCCAACCAAGGATTCACTTTTCTACTCTAAGGAGTCACTTATTCTTGTCACTCATTTATTCTCTACAAGCACCGAAAAAAATAGATACAAATTATAATTTTCAAAAAAAGAGAAAACAAGGAATTAATTTTCCTTTCCATCTTTCCTTTCCGCTAACCAAACTAGGCCGAAAGAGTATATCGGAGAGAAAAAAAAAATACCAAAAAATTTAACTTTTATATTATATAGTATTATAAATATATAATTGTGCGTTTATAAAAGGAATATTTTGTATAAGGGTACCAAGTTTATGATAATTAGACTTTAGGTGCTGGGTTTATCCGTTTTAGAGTTTGGGTACTCGAATTTTTTTAGTGACACATATTAGTGACAAAAGTGGACTTTCAGTGACGAAATAAATCTTTTAATGATGAATGTTTGTCATTAAAAATTACAATATCCAAAGTCTAAAACAGACAAACTCAGTACCAAAAATAATTGTATCATAAATTTGATAACCTTATACAAAATAACCCTTTATAAAATAGATAAAAATACAAATAATATAATATAATAATGTGAAATGGACATATATAAAAGACTTCTAACATAATAATGCCTAAACTCGTCTCTAGAAGCATGTCTTTCCATGCTTTGGAGTTTGGAGAGTCTTCGAGGTCACAATCACAAGTAATTGGGAGTCAAAATATTAGGCTCCGAGTAGACTTGGATTTCTTCCCCCACATTTTGTTAGCGTGCGTCCGTATGCAATCGTTGACCATGCATGAGAGTCGAAACTTTCTGGGTCTTCGTCAACAAACGAACCATTCATGTGGCTTTTTTTTTTTTTGAAATTTTTTGGACTTAACCAACCCTCCTCCTCCCTCCTCCCCCCCCCCCCCCCCCCCCCCCCCCCCCCCCCCCCCCCCCCAACCCCCACTTAATTTATTTTAATTCACAATACATTTCACAGTTTTATAAAAAATGTACAATACCCTTCACTTTTGACGGAGATCGTCAATTTTTTTGAGACCAAAGTGTCCTTATCTTCTTCCTCTTTCCTCTCTCACCCCCTTTCCTCGCGACCACCGCCCCGCTCCCCCCCTCTCCGCTTCCGCTGTGCGCTCCCCCCCCCCCCTCCACGCTGCCGCTCCCCGCCACCGCCTCCGCTCTTCGCCTCTCCGCCTCCGGCAGCAGCAGTAGCGGAAGCAGCACGCGGAGGCGGAGCGGGGGAGCGGGGAGCGGGACGTTGGCCGGGGTGGGGAGAGAGGAGGGGGAGAGTGGGTGAGAGGAAAGAAGATAGGATATTTTGGTCAATTTTTTTTTTCCTTACGGATTTCGTCCAAAGTGGGAGGTACTGTACATTTTTACAGTGAATTGGGATAAATAAAGTGGGAGGTAAGTCAAAAAATTTCTATATTTTTTTTCTCTTTTTTTGCTACATAATATACTTCCAATTGACTTATTTGTTCTCGACAATATTTGCATACTCATCCGTTGGGTGACATCTTTGTACGCATCATCTTGCTAGTCTTGAATACTTATACAATACGAGTTTGAGTCAAGTAACGTAGAAATTGTCATACTTTCTCTTGGACAATTTACTATAATTACTGTAAACAAAAATAAAAAAGTTAGAGTTACCGGCCTATGTGAAAGTCGTACACAACGCACTATCCTAAGAGATTATTCGAGATATATGTTCAGACTTGTTCTCGAATTCTCCTAGAGATAAATTTTTCATGCTACCGACTTCTCGTCACTGTATAGTTTCGAAAGAATGATCCGAATTTAACTTTGTCCAGACAAAATTGAAGAAATTGAAGGGGGATAGAATTTTGTTTCTAGTTTATGAGGAGGACATGATATGGTAACTTCATCTTCCCTATTTTCAAACACAAAGAATTAAAAGAGATATATTGGCACTCTAGTCTATATCCAACAAGTTTAATAGGAGTTAATAGAATTTAATGACTAATATTTAGCCATTTGGTCATTAAATATCATTCAATAAAATACCACTGAATAGGAAGAAATATTGAAACGGTCAAAAATAAAAGGTTAGGAAGTTGGTTTTTTCAACAATATATACAACACTTTCAATTGTAACTAACTAGTTGTTTACGACACTAATAAATTTATATTTCAACTTGAAAATACCAAAAAAGAAACCATATAAGACGTATGTATATCTTTAATTAATTAGTAAAAAACTTAACAAAAAAATTAACTACTGCATAGTATCTTCTACATACTAATTAAGAAACAAAAATAAAAAATTCAAAATCCTCTAACTACACCAATATATAACAAATTCTAAATATATTCAAGATTCAAATTATATTTAAACTAAATATATGATATTTTAACTAAACACATATCTAAAATTTCAAAAATATATCTATAACAAATTATAATTCAAATACATTCAAATTATGTTTAAAATATTTTAATATAATTTGAATTTTGTCAAAGTTTTCAATAATATTGTAGATTTTTTTGTGGTTTTAGCGGTTGTGTCGAATAGTTTTTGTTGGTTTTATATTTTTTCAGGCCTTCCATTCAAATCTCACTATCACATTTTAAGTTGATGAAGTACGATTGCATCAAAATGGTAGAGTTCTACCATTTAAATGCAAGATTAAAATATTTTAATCCGGTATGTCTTAAATTTTCTTCAAGTGAAATTAGTACCGAGTCAACTATTAAAACTAAAAAGTGTCAACAGAGCTACAAAGGATTAAATATGTGATTAATTTGTCTTATATCAACGACTTTGATATTTGATATTCCCGTCATGATCAAGTTAAAATCTTGTCCAACTAGCATGGAAGCATAGATTCTAAATACAAAAGACAACCGTTAATTTTGATCATACTCTCTAACTAACTTAAACCCGGTCTCAACAAATATTAAGATGCAATTTTTTTTTTAGCATTACATAAGAACCTTGAGGACTTTAACATTTAATGTATTCCGTCACTTAAACATAAAATTTAATCAAAACCTAATCTTTCAAGAACTAAGTTAAAATTTTAATTAAAGTACAACTAAATATTATCCCTTATTTTGTTGGCAAATTATATGGGCACATCAAAAAATGATCATGGCTAGCCTATTTTGAAGTTTGGTTTATTTACAAGTTTGCCATTGAAGAAAGTGATCATGGCTATCCCACTCTTTGGTATAAAAGTCAATTTTTCTAATTTTGCTTCTTCCTTAACTCATCCAAGAAGAAGAAGGAAGAAGAACAACAAAACAAAAAATGAGAATTTCGATAGAATTTAAACCCTAATTTTCTTCCTCAACTCATCCTCACTATCTCCAAGTACAATGTTTAAACCCTAATTTTCTTCCCATTTCGATTTTCAATTAATGGAGAAGAAGAAAATGAGAAGAAAACACCCAAAAATTAAACCCTAATTTTCTTCACATTTCCAATTTGATGGCACCCAAAGGCTCCTCATAATGTACAAACCTAATATTGGTGGAAATCATAATATTACTGTTTCAACTAGTGTAAACAAGGACTGTCCAATTTTCTGGTAGTCCTACAACTGAATGGACTGCCAGAAAATTGGGCAGTCCTAAGTCACAGCATGTGAAATAAAGGACTTTCTATTTTTCTGGCAATCCTTACTTTATGTAGGACTATCCAATTTTCTGGCAGTCCTACAACTGAATGGACTGCCAGAGAAATGGACAGTCCTTTGTTTCACATGCTGTGACTTAGGACTGCCCAGTTTTATGGCAGTCCATTCAGTTTGTAGGACTGCCAGAAAATGGGCAGTCCTAAGTTTCACATGTTGTGATTTAGGACTTTTCAGTTTTCTGGCAGTCCATTCAGTTTGTAAGACTGCCAGAAAATTGGGCAGTTCTTGTCGACGCGGAATTTTCTCGTCGTTCATACTTGGGTTTAATTTAAATGGAATTTTTCACTCCGAATGTAGTTTAATTCATTCAAATTGGCTACAAAGAATTGAAATAAATAATATAATTGATGCTTGAATTTTTCAAATTAATTTATAGGGTTTTGGAAATAAATTAAGAAAGAATTTGAGTGTTTGAATTAATTTTTTCAAAAGAGGAGGATGGTGAAGGAGAAGTGGAAGATGTTGAGATTTAGGAGTTATGGATGAGAAGAGGAAGATGTTGGGGATTGAGAAGAGGTGGAGGAGAAAAGGAAGAAGAAGAAGAAGAAGAAGAAGAAGAGAGGGGTGAGGGTTTTGAAGAGAGAGAATAGATTTTGCAAATGAAGAAAAAAAAGAAAAAAAGGGTTTGGGAGGGGGGGGGGGGGGGGGGGGTGGGGGGGGGGGGGGGGGGGGGGGGGGGGGGGAGGGGGAGGGGGGAATTTGGGATAGCCATGGATCAAAAATTTGGACTAGTCTAGTGAAAAGCACAAAATTTTGGGCTAGCCACAATCCGGACTAGCCTTGATCAAAATATGATGTGCCCATATAAATTGTAATTTTTTTTTTAGTTAGAATCTCATATAATATTTAAATTTTACGTTTAGATTTAGGTCTCCATAATAATCAAAATTTTCATTTAGGTTTCGAATCTCCAATGATATTTTAATATTTACATCTAGGTCTCTAATTTGACGATCAGTCCAAATCAACTTTCAAAACGAGACCAAAACTCTTTCCTGGATAATATGGAGACTTAAACACAATTTCAAATATTATACGAGATTCTTAAACAAAATCATACTATCTTTTTTGTCACACTTATATATATCAATGAAAATACGAAATCACACCTTATATATGTAAGAACTAAGGCCTCGTTTGGTTCGCGGAATGGAAAGGAAAGGAAATCAATTCCTTGTCATTTCCTTTCCTTTGGGAAACTTTAATTCCTATTGATTTTCCTTTCCGATGTTTGGCAATGCCAAAAAATTTGGAAAGGAAAGTGAATACTTCAATGTGGGAAAGTGATTCCTTCCTTGGATGGATGGAATCACTTTCCCCCCTAATTTCTCTTCCATTGGGAATCACTTTCCTTTCCTCCTCAATTCCTTAGACGCCCAAACATAGGAAAGTAATCACTTTCCTTTCCCAACCGGAAGATTCCGCCAACCAAACCAGGCCTAAGTATTAGGTCACAAAGTTTGTGGTTGTAAAAGGTAAAGTGCTATTTTCAAATCAAATGGATTATATTGTTACCTATGTGATTTTTTTTTAAATCATTCTTTTGTTCATATTATCACAATTTAACAATTTATTTATGTATATTAATTATAAAATATATTTTCTCAATATTTTTAAGTGGGTTCTTCTAACGCCCCTCACAACCAATGTTAAATATTTTTTAGTGCTACTCAATTTTTTTTTATTTAACTATCAATTAGTATACAATTAATTAAATATTCTATATTAGTTGGCTCTTGATTATATATGATGGTATTTAGTATTGTATTTAGTATTAAAAAAAAAAAATGAAAATAACAATTAACGATATTAAATATATCCTAACATATATACATTAACGAACATTACATATGTCTTTACGTGTGTCACAAAAAAATGTGTTAAAAAATCTTTTAAAAGGGAGTTGCAGTTGCCAAGGAGACTTTTACAACATCCAAGGATTTTCAAGATGGATTACTAAAATTATCCTTGATTCATGAGAGAAACTATAAATTTTATTTTTTAAAATTATAATAAATTGAGGATAGCATTGGTAATCTACCTTGAAAATCCTTGGATATTGTAAAGGGTTCCTTGGCAATTACAATTCCCTTTAAAAATCATTGTATTTAATTTTTTTCTCCTAATCCATAAATTAGTCAACCATGCCAACTTTGGTATTAAGAAAAGAGAAGAAAATAATGGGCAAATTCCCCAAAGAGGGTTCTTTGGTTGGCAAAACCAGGTTGGTGTTTTAGGAACCCCAAGCTAATATAAAAATTAAACAAAATTAAATTAAATTAGAAAAGTTTCTAGAAGGGAAAAAAGGAGAGAGAAAAATAAAAGAAAAATAATTTTCAATCAAGTCATCCCATTTCCACCCCTTCTTCTTCTTCTTCT
The DNA here is from genome assembly GCA_029216955.1 of Iris pallida. NCBI lineage: Eukaryota > Viridiplantae > Streptophyta > Magnoliopsida > Asparagales > Iridaceae > Iris > Iris pallida. The sequence goes on from JANAVB010030817.1 coordinate 21,705,860, forward strand.
TCTTTGTGTAGGAGAAGGAGAGAGAGAGAGGCAGAGAGAGACTTTTGACCTCTCCTCTCTTTTTATATGGCCTCCAATTCGAACCCATCCTAAAATCCCTAATATTTCCCCCAAATTCCAAAGTTCCAATCTTTCCCCCCAATTCCCACCAAATCTCCACAAACCTTCGCTTTGGTCGCCATAACCCGACCCCCTCTCTCCGAAACCCACCCAAAGATCCGATCTTGGAAGCGCTAATTTTTCTCTCCGATGGGAAATTGCTGCGCATCCGGTGGTGGATCCGTCTGAGCGTCCGGCGAAGCAGAAGAGGAACAGGAAGCCCAATCCCTTCTCCGTCGAGTACAACAAGGCCCCCTCCTCCACCGCGCCGAGGCTCGTCGTGCTGAAGTCCCCGACCGGCCGCTACATCGAGGAGACGTACGAGCTGGGGCGCGAGCTCGGCAGGCAGGGGGAGTTCGGGGTCACGTACCTCTGCACGGACCGGGCGACGGGGAGCTGTTCGCGTGCAAGTCTATATCGCGAAGAACAAGCTGAGGACCGCCATCGACATCGAGGGACGTCAGGAGGGAGGTGGAGATCATGAGGAACCTGCCGCGCCACCCGAACATCGTGACGCTGAAGGACACGTACGAGGACGACAGCGCGGTGCATCTGGTCATGGAGCTCTGCGAGGGAGGGGAGCTGTCGATAGGATCGTCGCGAGGGGCCACTACACGGAACGGGCCGCCGCGGCAGTCACGAAGACCATCGTGGAGGTGGTGCAGGTGAGAAATTTTTTGCTTCTTTCATCGTTACATTTGTTTATTATTGTTGAATTATGTGTTCCGTTGGCGAGTAAATGAGAGAAATTTGATTGTCGATGGTTCGGACGCATGGGAAGGATACGACTTGGTGCATGCCGATTTGAAGGAACGATAGGATCTTAGTTAAAAAACGCATCGGGCGTATCAAAGATCGGTGTTGTGTCGTGTCGGACACGTACTGGATGTGACACAGGCATGCCAAAATTAAGGCCTTGTGTGTCGTGTTGGTATTGCCCAAAAAGTTGGGACAAAAGTTTTGTTGTTGTTTTCTCTAATAACTTATTGGCGATGCTTGTTACGAATATATAACTAGCATCATCATCTTCATCTTTAGCTTGATGCAAATGGTTCTATGTTATTGTTGATGTTTCTAGGGATCTATTGTATTTGTGTAATGTTTCTACGGGTGGTAGTGATGCTTCTTACTGATTTGCTTTATATTGCTATACCAGATGTGCCACAAGCACGGAGTGATGCATCGGGACCTCAAGCCGGAGAACTTCTTGTTTGCTAACAAGAAGGAATCTGCGGCACTCAAGGCAATTGATTTTGGGTTGTCTGTGTTCTTCAAACCTGGTATGCCCCGTAGAAAATTCCTTCAATCTCAGCATTACGCTGGAAATTACTTTTATCTTGCTGTTTGTTTCTCGTTTTACTTCATCTTTCTGATCGTGCGCGTCCATGAACAGGTGGAAACCTTCAGTGAGATTGTGGGTAGCCCTTATTACATGGCTCCAGAGGTTCTGAAACGTAATTACGGTCCTGAAGTTGATGTCTGGAGCGCAGGAGTCATCTTGTACATCTTGCTTTGTGGTGTTCCACCATTCTGGGCAGGTAATTTTCACTTCTAGAACAAGAGTCTTCACTTCTAGAACAAGAGTCTGAAAATGTGTTGTCGATCGAAATGATTCATTTAGCTTTGCGCTTGCAGCTATCTAACTACCTGACGTTTCTTTCTTTTGCAGAAACTGAGCAGGGAGTTGCAGAAGCAATCATTCGTTCTGTAATAGATTTCAAGAGAGATCCATGGCCTAGAGTTTCGACAATGCGAAAGACCTTGTCAAGAGGATGCTTGATCCAGATCCCAGAAGGCGGTTAACAGCTCAGGGAGTGCTTGGTAATCTACATCCCTTTATTTATTATTTATCATAGTTAATACTTAATACCCAGCCGGCAAAACTGCTACTAGATTTAACAAGTATCAAGAACATAATACAGTTACATATCAGGGTTACTACACCTTACAAATGTTATATGATGACATCTCATCAGTATGGAGCATATCATAATTTGTGCTGAAGAAGCTTCAATTTTATTTGTTCTCATTTGCTAAATAGTATTGCTTATGCTAAAATGTATACATTGACTTTTAGAGACCATCTATCCTGCATCACTTTTATCTGCTGTTACTACATGTAAGTGCAGAATCTGATGAGATTTATTTTTGTTTTACTACAGATCATCCTTGGTTGCAGAATGCCAAAAAGGCACCGAATGTCAATCTAGGTGAAACTGTGAGAGCTAGGCTTCAACAATTTTCCGTGATGAACAAGCTGAAGAAGAGAGCTCTTAGGGTAAGCTCGACTTGTCATGCATAATAGTGTTGAAGATGATAAGTACTTCTAACGAAACCCAATCCTGGGGATTTTAACAACTGATAACTTCTTATTTCAGGTGGTCGCTGAACATTTATCCGTAGAGGAAGTAGCTGATATTAAGAAAATGTTCTCGAAGATGGACATAAACAAAAATGGGAAGATAACACTCGAGGAGCTGAAACATGGACTGCACAAGCTTGGTCACAAAATTACTGATGCGGATGTCAAGATCTTGATGGACGCAGTAAGTTTCTTGACAAGATCACATCTTTCATTTTAGAACCATTGCTTCATTTTTTTTTATCAGCATGAGCCCGTATCAATTTGCACATTCGTTCTTAATAGTTAGTTTATTCTCAAATCACAGTATATACAGTTTTATATCCCTTTTTTTCATGTTAAAGATGCCCACCAGGAATATGTGATTGGGTTCTTGGACCTGACCATTTTGCAACCTTATCTTAGACAAGAACAGGGAAAAACCTTGGTAGCAATTAAAATAAATACCTGCTGATGTTTTTTCTTATCTGGAATTTACCATGATGTGGTTTGAGCTCATGAACACAATTACTATATTTGGCCACAGGCTGATGTTGATGGAAACGGCACTCTGGACTATGGGGAATTTGTTGCTGTTTCGATTCACATCCAAAAGATAGGGAACGATGAGCACCTGCGCAAGGCCTTTGCTTTCTTTGATCAGAACAAGAGCGGATACATAGAGATTGAGGAGCTCAGGGAATCCTTAGCTGATGATTTGGGTCAAAACGATGAGGAAGTTATCAATGCCATCATCCGTGATGTTGACACAGACAAGGTCAGTTACCATATTAACATTGCTTCTTCTTCTTTTTTCCTTCTGATCTCTTCAGAACCATGAACTTCATGGTTAGTAACTAGTAACTAGTGAAGACATTGGAAGATGGTCACTGAACTTGAATGGAATCCTAATGTTATTGTGCTCTACTTCAGGATGGCAAGATCAGCTACGAAGAGTTTGCGGCAATGATGAAGGCCGGGACAGATTGGAGGAAGGCGTCAAGGCAGTACTCCCGTGAGCGGTTCAACAACCTTAGTTTGAAATTGATGAAGGATGGATCTTTGCAAAGCAACGAGGTTAGGTGAGAGGAAGAGGTTGATGGGGGCATATAGCGAATTTGTGATATTCCAATCTGGCAATTCCTTTATTATGGGTGCGCTTACGAGATTGATTATGGTTCTTTTGTTCTTCGCCTTTTCATTGGAATGTCTGATGATTCTTTTCCCCTTGTTTTCTTTTGTTTTCGGGGTCGGAATGGGGAATTGTCAGGGCTTGCGTTTCCTTCCTATATACAGCTGTTTGTATCTATCGTTTAGCGTTTCACTTGGATGTATGGGGAAGAAAATGAAGGATTGTTTTGTCGGTGGGGTTGTGGCTGTAAATATGTATCGTGTTGCACTTATAACACAAAAAGTTGGCAATTATGCGCAGAAATGAGCCCTTCTTTGAAACTGTGCTATGGCTTTAGGTCATTTCCAAAACGAACTGCATTGTTTTCTTGGTTACTTTGTTTCTTCTCTTTTAGTTGTCGAAATAGCAATTATCTTCTCTTTTAGTTGGTCAAAATACATGTGAATATGACATTACTTTTTGTTAAAAACGAATGTGGATTTCTGATGCTTATGCTTTATTGTTGGTCAAGGTACATGTGAATTGACATGATATTTGTTCATAGATAGCTCTGGGTTTAGGTGTCAAGAAAGGTGGCTCCATGAATCCTGAGGTGGTGATAAAACTCACTTGAGGGATATTCTTGCTTGTTTGTTGTTTGTTTTTAGGTTGGACTTGGTCTGCAGCCTTATATATATATATATATATAATATATATATTATATATATATATATATATATATATGAATTTTTTTTAAATACAAGTGTGTATCGATACAAGTAAAATCTGAACCATTGATTGTTGATCCAATAGTTCATGCATGTATCGGTACATCTCATACATTTGTATTGTAAAATTGTGAGAGTACAAGAAAGCTCTTCCAATGGTTCAGATTTTGCTTGTACAGATACACTTGTATTTAAGAATTTTCATATATATATATATAAACATTGGTTTGGTACCATATATATATATATATATATATATATATATATATATATATATATGAATGTACTGTTGACTTGGTACCATATGATAGGTGCCCATGTGAGTTTGATTGGTAAACAACATTGGCTTCCAGAATGTGGACGACTCTGATCAAAAGTCATGGGAAGGCATTAATTTGTGCACCTTTTAAATTACAAATCCATGCTATTAAGGCCTCATTTGGTTTGCGAAGAGGAAATGAAAAAAAATTAATTTTTTGTTCCTTCGATGGGCATGAAAAATTATAATTTTCATCAATTTTTCGTTTTCGGTGTTTGGAAAGATCAGAAATTTCGTGTGCAGTTGAAAACTAGTTTTGTAATGAATACAAAAAATTCAGAAAAAAATGAATCTCCTTGATGGGTGAGGGGAACTATTTTTCTTCTATTTTTTTTTTCTTTGAAAACTATGTTTTTTACTGTGTATTTTATTTGACATCCAAATATAAGAAATAAACTTTAGAAGACTCTGATTTCGCAAACCAAATGTGCTCTAAAAACCGCGGATGTTCATAAAATGCATGTCTTGAATGAGGTTTAGATTACTTTGGCGTATTTTCATGCTATATGCCGTTTTAGGACCTGTTGATAACTATAGTTAACTACTGTGTCCTCAGTCTCCCAATAATCTATGTTAGATTGTGGTTGATACTTGATTGTTGCGCTCAGTATTTTTTTTATTGCTTGTAGAAAGTTAAGTTCCAAATGTGAGGACGAACCAAATAATTTCTATTCCAGAATGAATTTTAAATATTTTTTATCATTAATGTCAAATTCAAATAATCTGTTTCCGAAATAGAGATTTGATCAATTGATATAAAACGTAATTATCATTTAAATTAGTTCTACCATGAGAGAAACAGGAAGGAGAGGAACAACAATTTGTCTATCCCTAGACGGAGAAATTATATATATATATATATATATATATATATATATATATATATATCCAATGACTCCTAGTCTACTGGTAGTGGTGAGACATACGGTCTGAGAGATGAGAAGATCGATTTTTAGTGGGGGATTTCGACACAATTACCATTTCCAAATATATATTGATGCTGTCCGCCGTAATGCTATAGATTTATTGTGCACACTTATATTGTATGTCTTTTGGGCTCATTGTTCTCCTACTTCGAACATAAATGAAAGGAATAATATGCTCTCGTTGTTCGATTTACTGATCTTCTGCCATCAACTTAGAGCTTTCATGTCTCTTAGATCCGACTGATCACAAGGGCAATCGGATTCGACGGTTACTAATTTACTATTTTTTCCCCTCTCTTATCCACGAGATGAGAGGGTGTGCTTTCTCCTTTCGAGTATGTTACTAATTTGCTATTTATTGCCTCTCACACGAGTTTTGTGTAGCCTAGGCTGGACCGGTGGAGTTGGACTTTTGACTGGGCAGGGCTCTGATGGGCCCAGTTTGATAATAAAAACTAGTCTCCATAGTAGTAGTAATAATGTAATTGAACAAAAATAATGCAAACTTGGAATAGGAAGCGCCGGAAAATAATACTTGTCCGCAGGTAGATCAGTCCGTCCGTCTGCATGGCACTCTTCTACTGATCCCCTATTAGCATGGATTTTATGCTGATTGACCCGTTAATAAAAAAGTGTCACGTGGTGGCAGGCTGGCCCGCCGGTGGGCCAAGTAGCAGCTTCCAATAATTGCCACCAAACATGAAGCTCGCTCAGCCACAGCAAGCCAGTTGGTTATTGATTGCGAAATTATTGAAGGAAAGAGAGAGAGAACGCCAACGTCGTCGTCGCCCGCCCATACTGTGTTGCTGCTGCAGCTGCATGCAAAACAACACGTACCAGCTAGACTAGACTGACTGAAGAGCTCTTAGAAATCAAAGCAAAATTGTCAGCAGCTACAGCTGCATGCCACCTCCACCATCTACACGTGCCAATAGCTCTCCAGCCCCACAATTCTCCCTACAAATTAAAAAAGAGTTGAGAGTACAAACTCTTCACAACTCTAATTAAACTAATTACTCTGAAGAAGAAAAGTTGAGATGAGTAGTGAGGCGGCTATGAGTAGTATACTCTCTCGAGTGGAGAAGCTCGATCTGATGATTGGATACCTGGAGGAGATGCAGAGAGGCGCGAAGAGGGACTCCTGCGCTTCCACCACCTCGAGCGGCACGGGCACGACCTGCAGCGACGGAGCTGCTGCTGCTGCTGGTGGCAACTCCTCCGTGGGGTCGTCTCCGCCGCCGACGATGAGATTAATCGAGAAGCAGCGGTGCCGGCCGATAGATGCTGTGGTGGTGGAAACGAGGCTCAAGGGGAACCTTATCCACAGGGTTGATCACCTCGAGGCTCGGCTACTAAAGGTACGTAAATCACCACTCTACTATAGTACCTTGTCTGTGTACATACATGTCTGTCATTAACTGAACTATCAAGTTTTTTTTGTTTTTTGTTTTTCTTATTTTTTTAAACTTTTTTTCCCGGTGGCTGTAGCCCGTTGGGAACGGTGGAGCACCCTGACGCAGTGGCGCGGGTTCGAGCCTCCTTGGAGGCATGCTTCCAAGCACCATTAAGAAGTGGACACCCTAAAAAAAAAAAAAAAACCTAAATAACCTTTTCTTTCTAATTTATGCTTCCAAGCACCAGTAAGAATTTATGTTCCTTTTTCAGGATTTACTTTCTTTCTAATTTTTTTTGATTTTTCAAACACAAACGAATCAATTTCCTTTCCTTTTCTTTCCGCAGTTTTTCACACGTAGAAGAGCTCAACATAGTCATGCTCATGCGCATGATACAGCGCTTTTACCTCTAAAATATTTTATCCATAAAAATAATCATTTTAGAAAAATAAAAAATCCTAACCCTATTAATGAAGGTCACTTCTCCAACCAGGACCTAGCGACTCCGGTGACAACGACCATCACCGCCACACCCTCCCTCGACCACTAGATCTCCTACTTTGCCTCCTTCAGAACTGCCAACGTCCGGTCCGCCGTTGTCGACGTCCTACTCTCCTCCAATTTAAGGTGTGAGTTGGGCCGGACCGGTCCACGACCCGAGTCGAACGGGTTTGAGCAGTTTCGGGTCTGGCCGGGCTTTTAAAATGAAACTATAAACCCAAATCCGGATAGATTCGGGTCCGGGTCCGGGTCAGCTCATGGGCTATTCAACTTGAAAAAAAAAATCTCTCACAATTTTGTATTTATACTATGTTCATATATCTACTTCTAACACAAAATAAGTTGGTAATAGTGGTTAGCTGGTCAGTTTTTAGCATTGCACCAACTAGGTTTATCACCTCCTCTCCCTATATTTTGACTAATATGTATCGGGCCGGACTGCAAGCCTGAGAAAAATGATCCTAGCTGGGAACTAGCTAGGAGTATAGGCCGGCCTGGACAACCGAGTTATTTTTTTGGATCCAGCCCAATTCGGATACATTGTGGGCCGGGCCGGCCCAGGCAACCAGAGTTATTTTTTTTGGATCCAGCCCAATTCGGATACATTGTGGGCCGGGCCGACACAAACTGATTTTGATCGGGCCTGTTTAGGACTGGGTTTCATGTCGCTCGGCCCAACTCACACATCGACTTCCACTTCCTCGCAACCACCTCTACTCCCTCTTCTCAATCGCGCTGACGGCCTCCCACCCTTCATTCTCCGTCCACTCATCCACACAATGCCGTTGCCTCTACCCCTGCCCGCATCTCCGCATTGTCGGTCGAACCTAACACTATTTGTCCGTGGCCCTGTCGCTGCGACTGTCGCCACTCAGGGCCGAACGGACAACCGTATAAGATCCAGATTTTGTGAGAGACCAAATTTTATTTTTATTTTTACATATATAACATTTGGTAGTATTTTAAATAGTATTCACACAAGTTAATATAATGGCTCACTTGGCAAAACAAAAAGAGAAAGGAAAAATTCACTTGCACCTCTCATCTAAAGGAACATGTGTTCAATGCTGAGTACGATTTTTTCAATTTTTATTTTATTTAACTATGCGCACCATTTTGACATTGTCCTGGCACCCAAAACTTCAGGGCCTACCATGTTGCCACTGTTGCATTTTGTGCATGGTATTTGTGGCATAAAAATGCAGCAACAACAGCTACTTGGCAATGAAGTGGCATGGGGAAACAAACTGCAGCCTGAGATGGGTGTGGCAGCGAAGTGGTTATGTTTGGATATGTTTATTTTATTTTTATTTTTTTATTATTTTTTTGCAAAAAATTTGTTTGTTTTAAAAGTAGTAATTCTGAAAATAGTTTTTAATAGGGATATTATGGTGTTTGTATTTTCTGTTAGGGACATCCTGGCAAAGAATGGTAGTTGACGCATTTAAGTGACAAAATAAAGTTTTTGGGACATTTAGTTGATAAAAAAAAACTAGTAGCAAGTATTAAAGTGAAAATTAGTCTAATTACAATTCTCTTTATTAATCTAAATGATACCCAGCCAAGTTGCCAACTGCAAAATCGAAGCACCTTGAAACGATATTCAATGTGTTCAAAGTGCTGTAGGCAGCAAAATTATGAACAACAATTGATGATTTTGCAGTTAGAACAAGACATTGACAAGGAGAAGAAGGGAGCAGAAGAGAGGAGCCCAGCGAGCAGCAGCGAGAAGAAGAAACATAGGAAAGGACTGAAGAGCATGGTCAAGTCGTGCGTCAAGATCAAGACAAAGTAATCGATCGGCCGCACCCATGGCCAACAAAAGATTTTCCAGTTTTAAGAGAGTAGTTTTCGAGTCTTTTTTTTTCACGCACCAAAACTTGTGTGATGTTCACTCTTCTACTCAGAGGGTGGCTTAAGTGGAATGACGAACATTCAAGTTTTTATGGTGAATGAAATTAAATTCTCTTTTTTTTTTAGGATTGTAGGAGTGCACAGAAAAGTTTTGCTCCAGGAGCTCATCTATATGTTTTTGGGTAGTTCAGAGATTTCAGAGCAACTTGGATAATAATGTTATTATGTTTGTATTTGACATCTGCATGCATTTGTCCTCTTAACTATGTATATTTTGCAAGCCCTGCTAACGAGACAATTAGCTATTTCCTGCAGATGATACTCGTTGAAATGGAATTGTAGATTGTGACTATAATGTATATAGAACTCCGAGCAGAAAATCACGACATGATACAAGTCGATGTTTGGCAAAGAAAGTGAATACCTGCAGAACTCATCGATGCGGACTTGACTTTGGTTTGGTGGAGGACACAATTGGGCCCAAGTCTCCTTCATGACTGATTCTGTACTACTAAAATATCATCAAATAGCGACGTAATGTAGCGACGGCAAGAAATTACGTCGCCAGTAGCGACTTCTTTATAAACACGTCGCAAAACGTCGCTGGCTAGCGACGTTCTGCGACAGGAGTATAATACGTCGCTGAGTAGCGACGTTCAGCGACATATTATAAGTATATGTCGTCATGGTTGCGACGTTTAGCGACGTCAACACGTGACGTCGCTAAGTTATTTTACTTAGGGCACGCCGCTGCCTTCTTTCCCCTCACTCTCACTCGAAAACTCCCGAAAATTTTAATTTTTCCTCCCAACCCCCCCCCCCCCCCCCCCCCCCGGCGACTCCTCCCCCATCAGTGCCCTCCCCCCCCCCCCCCCCCCCCCCGACCCCCTTCCCCCCCGGCGACTCCCTCCCCCTCCGCGAGCTCCTCCTCCTCGAGATCCTCCTCCTCGAGCTCCTCCCCCCAATCCGACCTCCTCCTCCTCTTCCTCAGGTAAACCCTAACCTAACTCCTCTCCTTCCTCCTCCTCCTCTCCCACGGACACACACACACACACGGACACACACGGACACGGACACGCGCGCACACACACACACACACACACACACATTGATATGCACGCCAAGTGTTTGTCAAAATGACTCAAAGAGCATCAATGCTCTAAATTCAAATTTTAACCTTTAGTTTAGGAGTGCTTTGCTATAGCTTTAGCATTGGTATGATAATCTAGCATACAAGAGTATAATAGAAGTAGTTATATTGATTGGGGGATTTGTGGTTTAAGTGGACTGTGGGTGTGCATTTGTGTGGGCTGTTTATTCCATATGTGATCAACCATGTATGACTGTCCAGTCGTTGTATATATATATATAGACTCAAGTTTGTAAGTGTGAATGTATACATTGTTAGTCTCTTAGTAGGTCAGTCCATTGCCTTTATATCGATTCAATCCCTTAGCTTTGTTCAGTCAGTGAGCTTTGAACAGTCCACATTTGATCCACATGTTAGCATTTACCACTGTACAGTCCAGTTTGGGGGATTACCACAGTGTAATGTTCAGTCCCATATCCATTTGGTATCAACTATGTGTATCAGTCTTGCTTGGCATATTGCAGTCCATATTATCTCTTCATATCAGTCCAGGCATTTATTTAGTTCCAGTCCTATTATTTGTCTTGTATTCAGTTGTTCAGTCCCATGACTGACATATAGATTAGGTATTGTTTGGTTGAAGGATTACCTTTTTAGTTCATTCCACCCTTGCACATCGACATTAGTTATCAACTTAGATGTCCAGCCTGTCCTTAAATCAGTTTTGAATCAATTATTCAGCCCCCAAATTGCTTATTGGTTAGTTCAGTCCCCTATTGAATATGAGTTCAGTTCCTGAGGTCACTTGACTAAATACTTGAGTATCAGTCCCTAACATCAAGTGTCTAGTCACCTACCTACCATGCATCAGTCCATACCACACAGGTTCAGTCCTATTTTCACAAATGGGTCAGTGTTTGGAGTGTGGCTCGAGTTTGGGGCTTTTGATGATAGGTATTCTTGTATCAGTCAACAGGTGGTCTATTTGAGTAACAGTCCTTGTAGATTTCATTTTCCTTAAACTGTAATAGGACTGAGATTGGTTTTCCTATTCCTGAGATAAATCCACTGAATGTGTCAACTGATTCCCTTGAATAACTGAAATTGAATTGACTATTAACCAATAACGATAAGGTAAAGGGTACCAATAACGATAAGGTAAAGGGTATCAATAGCGATAAGGTAAAGGGTACCAACTTAAGGTATTGGTATTGGGATACCAATAGCGATAAGGTAAACGGTACCTTGGTAGGTAATGACTAGAAATAGGATATTTGACTTAGATTGGACTAAGAGTTGACAAAGTCAACTATAGGTCAACCCTTGACCTACTTTGACCTTGTTTGACTTTGTTTGACTTAGGTTGACCTTGTTTGACTTTGTTTGACTTAGTACAACCTAGTTTGACCTAGATTGTATATCATTGATATTAGTAACTGTCCGCTACTAATGTGTCCCTAATAAGACATAATATACGAATTTGTGCCTGTTGGATAATGTGTCCATCTTTGCAGAATTATTTCCAAATGGATATGAATTACTACTTGCGGAATCGTTCATGGATGTACATCGTCGTCCTGATGATATGTGTGGTGTGCGGGATGAATACATAGCGGGAGTAGAGCAGTTCCTGCAGTTTGCTAAGGCGTTCCCTCAGTACATGGACGACACCAAAATTAAGTGTCCGTGTGTGAAATGTCATAACGTGAAATATTATCCAGAAGTGGAAGTGACATATCATTTGTACTCGAGGGGTTCGTCTAATTACTATCATGGACCGCACGAAGAACTGTGTTTAGCATCAGAGCCGGAGCCTTATGTTGAGCCATATGCATGCGGACCTAATTTTATTTCAGATAATCATGCATACGACGGGTGCGTGAACATGGTTTTCGACGCTGCGGGGCCTAGTTTCGTTCATGATGCACCTGAGGAGACACCGAACGCCGATGCTGCACAGTTCATGGAGTTGCTGTAGAATGCAAGGACTCCATTGTATCCTGGTTGTGAGGATCATTCACCGTTGGAGGTGGTTACAAGACTGTTGAGCATTAAGTCAGATTTTAACATGTCGCAAGAATGCTACAACCGAGTGTTGGAGTTGATTATAGAGATCTTGCCGGCGGGTGCTAAGTTGCCTAAAGACTTCTACCGATCTAAGAGGATGGTGAGATCGCTCTGGATGGGATACGAGAAAATCGATTCCTGTCGCAATGGGTGCATACTGTACTACAAAGACGACAATGACGCAGATGTGTGCAGATTTTGTGGTGCTGATCGCTATAAGACAACTAGTACAGGAAGGTCTACCGGTGTAAGAAGACCGACCGATTCAATGCACTACTTGCCTTTAACGTCGCGGTTGCAAAGATTATTTAAGGTGAAAGAGACGGTCGAAAATATGAGTTGGCACATGCGAGAACAGATTGAAGGAGTGTTGGATCACCCATCCGATGGAGAAGCGTGGAAGCACTTTGATCGAGTGTATCCCGATTTTGCTTCAGATCCGCGTAATGTCAGGTTGGGACTATCTTCTGACAGTTTTACTCCTTTTGGTCTTTCGGGATCCCAGTATTCGTGCTGGCCTGTGATTGTCACTCCGTATAACCTACTGCCTTGGATGTGCATGAAGACTCAGTACATGTTTCTAACCGTTATAATTTCTGGTCCGAACAATCCCAAGAGGAACATTGACGTGTACTTACAGCCTTTGATAGATGAGTTGAATCAGTTATGGGAAGTAGGCGCTAACACGTACGATGTTTCCAGGAAGCAGAATTTTCAGATGAAGGCAACCCTTATGTGGACCATCAACGACTTTCCGACCTATGGAATGTTATCTGGATGGAGCACTCATGGCCGTCTCTCATGTCCGTATTGCATGGACCGTAGTAAGGCTTTCAGCTTGAAACACGGAGGAAAATCGTGCTTCTTTGATTGTCATCGGCAATTTCTGCCAAAAGATCATCCGTTCAGAAGGAACAGGAATGCATTCCGTGCCGGCGTTGTAGAGAAGGGTGATCCACTGCCAAGGTGGTGCGGAGCCACGATATGGGGAGGTTAAAGATTTTCCAAGTGCTATCGAAGATCCTACACTAGGTACAAGTGCGATAGATTTGGTAGAGATCATAACTGGACAAAGAGGAGCATATTCTAGGATCTGCCATACTGGAGTACCAATCTGATCAGACATAATCTTGATGTCATGCATATTGAGAAGAATGTGTTTGATAACATAATTAATACTGTGATGCGTAAAGGGAAAAACGAAAGACAATTCCAAGGCCAGGTTGGACTTAGAAGAAATATGCAAATGTCCTGCGTTGCATTTGATACAGCAGAATAGAAAACAGTTCCTGCCGAAGTCAATTTTCTTGCTGGACAAGGAGGATAAAGTGAGACTTTATCGATGGATCCAGGGCCTAAAATTTCCAGACGGATATGTGTCAAATCTGAGAAGATGTGTCGATCCGAAGGAAAACAAATTGACGGGTATGAAGAGCCACGATTGTCACGTATTCATGGAGAGGTTAATTCCGATTGCATTTCGAGAATTCTTACCGCAGGCAGTTTGGGATCCATTGACGGAGCTTAGCATATTCTTCAGGGATCTTTGTTCTAAGAAATTGCTCGTTGATCGTCTAGAAAAGCAAGAGAAGGACATTACGGTAACACTATGCAAGCTAGAGAGGGTGTTTCCTCCTGGATTCTTTGACTCTATGGAGCATTTGCCGATTCATCTATCCTATGAGGCACGTGTTGGTGGACCCGTCGAATATCGATGGATGTACCCGTTCGAGCGACATTTGAATCACCTAAAAAGAAAGGTAAAAAATAAGGCACGGGTCGAGGGTTCTATTTGTGAAGCCTATGTTCTCGAGGAGATTATAAACTTTTGTTCAAGTATTTCAAGCCTCATGTTGCAACTAATAGAACGAGAGCTTCCAGAACGATGAGGGAGATCATGAAAGTAATGATACAATACTGAAGGTATTCAATACTCCAGGAAAGCCATCGGGTAAGATGAAGAAGAGATATCTGAACGATGATGAGCTAAGGGCTGCTCAGTGTATGTATTACTCAACTGCGACGAAGAAAGTAGAAAAACTGGAGGGGTAAGTAAATAATACGTCTACATTATTTTAATAGTGTTGAGAATGACTATTATATTTGCACGATGTTGTTTTCAGCATATTTAATGATGATGTGAGGTCAGGTAGGCCACACATAACAGAAAGAACTAGAACAAGAAATGAGGCGTTATTTTCCATCATAGTTGAGTGCATATGTAAGACTTGAAAACTCTGTAATTACCTTTCTGTATATGCACTTGATTGAGAATGAGCTTAATTGCTTCTTTCGTGGTATTTAGGTCGATCGTCCATACGCAAGACTTGAGAATGAGTCTATTAGAACGCTAGCCAAGGGACCAATTTATGCTGCAAAAATATGGCCAAGTTACTATGTTAATGGGTTTAGGTTCAAGTCAACAACTTGCCCGATCAGAGACAACTTTGTTGATCTCGACTCCACCAAAAACAGCTGTTTGTGTATCAGATCTTCGAACTACAAAGATGTTGATGCGGACAACGATTTCTATGGCGTGCTACGGGAGATCGTGGAGCTGACATATAGTTATGGAATAGAGCCTGCTAAGATTGTGTTATTCAGGTGTGATTGGTTCGATCCGATTGAAGGTCAAGGTTGGAAAGTAGACAAGCACGGTCTTGTTGATATAAACTATCGGCGTCGATATCAAGCCTATGAACCATTTGTCCTATCAAGTCAGGCTCAGCTCGTATACTTCACAAGTTATCCTAAACGGGGAACAACAAGGTCGGACTGGTGGGCAGTATGCAAGACCAAAGCTAGAAATACCTTTGAGGTTGACGATATAGCTTATCAACAGGATGAACTACCTCTTGTAACAATATTATAGAAGTGGACACGACGGAAGTTCCTCATTACACATCTAATTGTGTAGAAGAAGTAGAATTATCTGAAGAGGAAGATGCAGATGAAAGTGAAGATGTAGAGGAGGAAGAAGAAGAAGAGAAGAAGAAGAAGAAGATGAGCTAAACGAACTAGATGAATTTTCAGAAGAGGATTAAAATCTGTGATGTCTATCATATAAATAGTATTTTTGTAATAATAAATCTGTGACACTTTAGTGACACTTTTATCTGTGACCATGATATTTTTCAAAAATCTGTGATGTCTATCATATAAATATGTATTTTTGTTTTATTGTCATATGTTATTATCAGATATGACTAGACCATCTGGACGACGCAGAGGATTTTACATTAGCCAGTCCCGTCAGCCTCGGCGTGGGGATGGAGAGGGCAATTCCGTACCCTCATCCTCATCTCCAAGTACGCCATTGTACCGTTCTGTTCCCGGTCCATTACCGGGACAGGGCAGTTCCAGCAGGTTGCCGACTCCTCCCTCGTCGTCCAGCCTTCCTGATCCCGCGTCTAGCAGGTTGCCGACTCCTCCCTCGTCGTCCAGACTTCCTGATCCCGTCCAGCATCCATGATCTCCCGTCCAGCATTTCTCCTGTCGACGGCTCTATGGGGGAGCCGATGTCGAGCATATGGAGGACGACGATCAGACTGATCCTGTCCAGGCAGGAGGTGAGAGCGACCCTCCATGCGCTCCCCCGGACGAGACGCGTATGGAGATTTAGACGGACGGACCTATGAAGTAAGTTAATTAATTAATATATATTTCTCAAATGATATAAGTACATATATATTCATGAAAAATTATTATTGTATAGATATCTGCCTTCTGCAGTACAGAGACAGCTGGGGATATTTCTGAGGCAGAACTTTGGTGGGGCTTGGATTAACTACTCAGATGCTCCCGCAGATAGGAAGGCCTTTTGGTTCGCCCACTTCAAGGTAAAAATTTGTTTATTTTTAAATTTTAATAATAATTTGTGTATATTATACAACTTTTGTATTTTACTTCTTGTAGAGGACCTATTTCTATCCACCACACCGGGGCGAGGATCGAGGGCCAATTTTCTGTCGTCGCAGCCAAGCTCATCCGTGATGCGATCGACGACCAGAAGCGTCGTGATCGCTCCGGAGGGCCGATCCATGGTTGGATTACGCCAGAGCAGTGGACTGCGATGAAGGCTAGATTCAGCGAGCGTAGTTACCAGGAGCGGTCTGAGAAGGCCAAGGTGGCGCGGTCGAGCGCCGGTAAGTGGTGTGGTGGCTCCATTCCGATGACGGAGCATTTTCGTCGTCTGGTACGTTTCCTATGACGGACATTAATTTATATATAGTTCGATAGAATGTTTAATACTAATAAAAGGGTGAGAACCCGAACATGGTGACCGTCTTCCTGGTCACCCATCGGAGGGCTGGGGAGTTCATTGACGAGAGGGCGATGCAGGCATATGTACGTTCTATTCTTTATATTAATTTACTATAATTTAGAAAACAGAAAAATAGATATCAATATAGACTTTAGCAAACACTTACACGTTAGCAAACATGTTCTAGGCCGAGTTTGTTCGGCTACAGAAGGAGGCGGCTGCTGCTAGTACGCAAGCAGAGGGAGGGGCTGGTACTTCCTCCCAGCCGCCTACTGATCCATCGCCGGACGAGCTCTGGATGACCGCCGTTGGTGGTCTTCAGAAGGGTACGTACTACGGTATGGGATCCTACGGCGCGTATTTGGCTTCGAAGTCATCCCGGGCCCCCTCTGTCAGTGTGCAGTCTCCGGCTACGCAGGCGTCGTCACGAGCTGAGGATGTTCGTCGTCAGATCGAGGAGCTGCATCGTGAGTTGCAGCAGCAGATTTCTGATACGATCGAGCGACTATCTGACCCTCCGATCGTCACCGAACGATTTGATTGCGGTCGAGAGCAGTATACAGGAGCTGATGAGTCTGCATCAGGCTACAGTTGCCAGCTTGCAGACGCTCACCGAGTCTACGCAGCGCACAGAGCGTAGACAGGTCAAGCTGGAGAGATTGCAGAGGAGCATGTCTGCCTCACTCGCTCAGTATACTGAGAGGGTGGTGAGTACCCTTGCTGCGCATGGTGAGCGACTACAAGAGCTGGAGCAGATACGTCCTCCCGGTCCATCGACGGCGCCGACTCCAGACACTGCACTGCCTCCGGCGCCGACTCCAGACATTGCACTGCCTCCTACTGCCCCTACGGTACAGCTCACCCAGGAGCAGTATGACTACATTCTATCCCAGTTGCGCGGCAGGGGTCCGCAGTGATTTTATTGGTTTTTATGACTTGTATGTATTGGCCCTATGGGCAAATTGTTTATTCATACACTGTTGTTTATACACTTGGTGGGAGACTTTTTATCATCTTCCATTTTTATTTGACTCTATTGGATGTTTGTGAGGATGTGTGTCTGTGATATTTACTTTGTACTGCCTCATATTTTTATTGTGATATTTACTTTGTGATATCTGCGACGGGGATGACAAATATACCTACGCTGGGTTATAAGCGATGATCTGATATACAAAGGAGGTACTGCCGAAATTTTAAAAAAATATATTGTGTATTTTTGTTATGATGTGTGTCTGTGTTTACAGTGAATGTGAAATACAGTGTTCGGAACCATCGACAGTTTCGATTACTGTTGTATGTGTTATCTTGGATAGAAATAGCAACAGTTCAGGGTGCACTTCTGAGAGGTTCATTTTCACGTCCTTCACTTTCTCGGGACGTCGTAAAGGTTCCCGAGAAGGTGAAGGACGTGAAGAGGAAGCTCTAAGAAGTGCACCCTGAACTGTTGCTCTTTCTATCCAAGATAAAACATAGAACAGTAAGCGAAACTGTCGATGGTTCGAACACTGCACTTCACACACACTGTAAACACAGACACACAGCATAACAAAAATATCAATTATATTTTTTTAATTTTTTATAATATCTGCGACGTATAGCGACGTTCTGCGACAGAACGTAGACGTCGCTATACGTCGCTAAATAGCGACGTAACGTCGCTAGACGTCACTAATATGCTGACGTGGGCTGAGGGTGTATGTCGCTAAATCTGTCGGTAGGCGTCGCTAAGTTGCCCACGTGGCTGCCATGCCATGTCATCATATATAAAGTTTACAGCGTCGCAAGTGGTCGCTTTACGTCGCAATGTTGGCGACGTAGTTATACGTCGCTATATGTCGCTAATTTTGCGACGTCTAGCGACAATGAACTTCGCGTCGCGAATAGCGACGTTCGGCGACGAAAGTGACATCTGCAACTTGCCTATAAGCGACGTCCGATTTTCGTCGCTAAATACGTCGCAAATTGGTTTTTGCGACGTATTTTCCTTATTTAGCGACGTCTCCTGACGTCGCTAAAATGGGTTATTTTAGTAGTGCTGGAAGTGAAAGTGGAAGAACATTAATTGGCCGAATGAGCCTGCAGTTGATATGAGCTTTAAAAAGAGAGGTGCAGCCTGATATATACGAGCTTCTTCCCTTTCAAGTAACCAAATCTTTCATAGAATATTTAGGAAAAATTCGATTAGAAAAAATTTCCTATCATGCGTAGATTTGAGTTTCAAAATTAAATTTCATTATGGTAATCATTCATTGTTTGATCGAATGATTATTATTCATAATTGAATTTTTTTATGCATTACCATATTCCAGTACAATTTGGAAACAGAAACATTTTTTTAAAGTTCCAGTTCCAAAATACTTGAAACCGGACCACCATTGTTGTATGAATGTGAAGAACTTCGTGAATACTACTTTATGTTAGGACTGACATGTAAATGCACTCCGGTATGTGCAATGCACATTTGGCAGATATAACCATCTGTCCCTTAAAGCTGGTTGAGATAACAAAACAACTTTCACAGTCTATTGGCAATGCTACTTTATGTTAGGACTGTCAACAAGTTGCACCCCTACTTTCCTCGTGCTCAAGTCATGGCGACTGGCGGTTGATCCAGAGCTTGGCCATGGCGGACGTGCTCTTCTGCTAAAGATTCCTCCGGCGACGACGAACGGTGGATCGACGAGCACGACAACTTCCGGCCATACCGAAGCTTCTTCTCCGGCGGATCAAGGCGGCCGGGGGGTCCACCCGAGCACAGTTTCAACCAATGGTGACAACCACTCCGCGACGGCGTCGCCACAGTCCACGGTCGACCAGGCCTGACACCATGGCGACTGATCTCCGCCGAGAGTGGCCATCTTCTGCGACGTCGATAACGGTAAGACTGTGATGTTTGTTCTTCAGTCGATTCTTTCACTTACTTGATCGGTTCTATCTTCATCAATGTCCAGTACTCATCAAGAGAGTCTCGACTGAGTTCAGGTCCTCTTGACAGCACTAGAGAGCATCGGTGAGCAAGTTCTTCCGCCGATCAATTGAATTCTGTTTGTAATATTTGAACACCACCTGTCTGTTATAATGCCACAGAGAGCTATCAAGTTTGGGATCGGACATGAGACTTGCTGTGTCTGCATGATTCAGATCTGGTACAGACATCTGTCTCCCAAGTTAAGCCTCTGCAGCAACGATTACTCGTGTCAGCGAGTATTGAAGCTCGGACACGCTGAACTTCGTGTCTACGCGACACAGGGAGTTGGAATTCTGCATCTGGAGGAGCGTCTTGGCAAGTTCTTTTCATTGCGGGACTCCTCATCGGAGGAATTTCGGTCGTGCAGCTGTCAACTATATCCACTTCAACTCGATCTCTATTCTTTACACCGACAAGCTCCCTGAACCGGTGAGACGTTTGATCTTTTCTCTTTGATTTTCTGGTCTCTTTATCAATTTTGATCATGAGGGATCAAACTGGTCCTCTGAATTCTTCTGTTCTGACCTGCTCATCGTGTGCTCGACAAAATGACACAGAGGAAATCATCATCTCGAACTAATCAAGTTGGTGACCATGAGCGGCTTAAACACCGGGACTTCCCATCTGCATAACGGGACACAGGCATCTCTTAGTTGAATGTTGTGTCCGTTGAAGTCGGACATGTTGAACTCTGAATACGCCAGGTACCATTCTCTCAACATTTGTTCCTTCTCCTATGTGTAGTTCCGAATTTTCCTCTGTATCGGTTGGTGTCTGGGTTGAGCATGACACAGGATCTGTGTCAAATCATCAGAGCGAGAACATTTGACAGTTGAGGGTGAACTCAAAATTGAGTTTGATAGCGGGAACAATCAATTTGAAGTTATTGGAAATTGGAATTGAGCCAGAGGTCAAGGGAGAAAACTTTGATACAGATGGAGATATCAAAGTTTTGATACCTTTTTTGTATGACAAGTGGGCCCCTCTTACTTAGTAAAACGTGTGGACATAAAGTTTGAGGATGGACCCACTTGTCATACCACTTGTCATACAAAGGAGGTATTGATATCTCCTTAGACCATCTCCAATAGTGATTTCTAAAATTGAGTTCTTATCCTACTTGGCATTGTACTTTAAGGAGATTTCTATCCTAGTTGGAAGAGTTTCTACATAGAAATTGTACACATACAAAAATGCTCTCCAATGGTTCTCCATTTCTATCCTATGTGTCATATAGGAAAATGACCAATTTAATAGTGTGAGACCCAATAATAATTGTCATGAGAGATAGAAGAATTTCTATGAGAGTTTCTACATGTAGAAACCCTCCTAGAAAGTTTCCATCCTACATCATTGCCACTTAGGATAGAAATGGTGATAGAAACCACCATTGGGAGAAATTTTTTTTTTTTTTTTTTTCTAAAATAGAATTCTTCCATAGAAATAGGGAAGATAGAAACCCCCATTGGAGATGGTCTTATGTATCAAAGTTTTACTCGAGCTCAAGGGATTGTTAAGTAATTAGTTTAGTTAGTATGAGGTTAATGGTTAATACAAGTCAATAGAGTATTGATAAGATAGAATAATTATTTAGTAAATAAAGAAAGATTGTTACTACCAAGATTAGTTATAATTGGTAGAATCTAAGGATTTCGTTGGGAATCAAAAGTTAGTTAACTAACAAGAAACTCTAGGAAGGTTTCTAAATCAATTCTATGTTTATTGATTCTATGGGCTTTAGGGCTTGAAAGTAATTGGAGAATAGATGTGGGCTTAACTAGTATAAATTGTTAATGGGTTAATAGACTTTCAATTAGATAAACCCTTTAAGAAGTCTTTTAGCATTTGTTAACAGAAATTTAACATTTTTTCCAATGCAAATATTCTAACAAATAAAAAAAAAGTAAAAGATAAAAAAAGGTCCAATGCAAACATCTTTTCCAATTCAAATATGCTAAAAGATTTCTGTTAATAAACGCCCTTTAAGAAATCTTTTAGCATTTTTTAGATTTCTGTTATTTGCATTGGAAACGCCCTTCTCAAGGGCGTAAAAGGTAAAGGTTGGTTTTCACTAAAATGCCATTCCGACTGGTGTTTTGATGCTCTATGTGGAATTTCAAATAACTTTGTTCTCTCTATAAAATTTTATGAAAGTTTGATTCTCTAGTAGAAGTTTTTTTGAATTTTGAATATGTGGTGGCATGCACTTCTTCTGGAATCTTTTGACATAGAGGTAATTCCTATATTCTTCGCAATCATACGTCTAGAAGACTAGAATATGAATCCTTAGGAACTCAAATTTTTGTTTCAAAAACGTCGAGCCAAATGTTAAGGCCTTAGGATCTCAAAATGTGTTTGCTTTCGTGATTGGGTTCGTGCGAACAAACGGACTCAAAATTTAGGAAATGAAAGTGCCGATATTAGTGAAGTATATTTTCAATCTCTTACTATATATAACCTACAAGCGCTGTATAATGAAACAACAAAGTCTTGCAAAATTAGATCAATTTCTCTAAAAATCGAACATTTGAAGATATTAAAAACTACAACAAAGATAAAATTGAAGAAGAAATTTGTACTTTCATTATTTTAGTTTTGCAAGAAAAATAAAAATGTTATTAAATTTCTCAAATAAATAAAATTGATAAAAGAAATTTAATATCATTAATTTTTCGTTTCTATTGCTTTTATATAGTCAAATTCCAAAGGCCAATATATTTTTGTGGTTTCTTATGTTTAGAAATAAAAATAGGGCTAACCCGAGCGCAGTCCAGATCCAACCCATATCCAGTCCGATAAATCCCGGCTCAATTTTTTCCAAGGTTTTAGGCTGAGTTGGGTTTGGATTATACTCTATGAGCCCAGGTCCCCATATCATAAATCCCGGCTCAATTTTTCCAAGGTTTTAGGCTGAGTTGGGTTTGGGTTATACTCTATGAGCCCAGGTCTAGCTCGATCAAATTCGGTCAAAAACCGAGTTCTGGCTGACCCAACCCATATAACATATAAGAAAGAGCTGAATATGATTTACTTTTTTTTTCTTTCGACTTAAAAAATTAACATTAATTTTAAATGTTATTCTTGGTTAATCTAGGAATATTTTGACCACTTTAGGCCAAAAACTAACTGTGTTTATGCCGAACTTGAGTGACCCTTTTAGTTAGAGCATCCACAGTGGTAACACTCCAAACCATACTCCAAATTACTTCAAACCATACTCTAAAAATTAATTTTGAAGTATTTCCTTCATGTTGGTACACAATGGTATACTCCAAATAAACACTCCAAATTGACAAGTGGCAACATCCCATCTATTTCCTTCTTATTTTTCCTTCATAATTGACAAGTGGCAACACTCCAACAAAAAAAATGAAGAAGAAAGGTAAATATGGTGGGCCCCAAGTAATTATAGCTCCACTAGTGGACTCTCCAAATTTGGAGAGTTCTTTGGCTTTCTACTCTTTTTCAAGTGTGGACAAGAGTCCATTGTAGCCCTCAAGTGCTACAAAATTTGGCCAAAGGTCAAATATATCACTTGAAAAGAGTCCCACTGTGGATGCTCTTACCGTAGAGAGGCACAAGTTTTTGGCTGGGTGACGGAAGATCAGTGGATCGAGTCACATGGACGTATTATTACTTCCATTTATAAAAAAAAAAAAAGATTAGAGTTGTGGACAGTGGGTCCAAATGGTGTACAGTGCACCAAGATTAAAAAAATATGAAAAATACTTTATGTACCTCCAAACACCCATTCTTCCATGCCCCTCCGTCACATGACCCTCTTTTATGGCAAATATTAAAGGCCACCCCCAAATTACTATGGGCCACCAACCTACTAAGGGCAACCATCATACACTTATATTTTTACTAAGGGCAACCTAAAATGAATCATTTTACTAAGGGCTACCAAAAAAAAAAAAAAAAAACCCAACCCAACAGCCCACCCCTTCCCCCCTCCTGGTCATTCCCCCTCCGATCGCCAAAAACATTCCCCCCACCTCCTCGAAGTCTCCTCCCCCTCCGATAGCCCCCCCTTCCCCCCTCCTCCACGAAGTCTCCTCCCCCTCCTCCACGAAGTCCCCTCCTCCACTCCCGTCCTCCTCCTCCGACAGCCCCCCTTCCCCCCTCCTCCACGAAATCCCCTCCCCCCTCCGACAGCCCCCCTCCACCTTAAAATCACCTCCCTCTCTCCGCTCTCTACTATCCATCGAGCCGACAGCCTCGAGATACTCGAAAATCTTTTCGTCATTCTTCATGGGTCGCCAAAAATATTCTCAAGCTAGGTATGGCTACGTTTTCTTCTTTTTTTCGCTCTATACAAATTTTGAAATTTCGCGCGTCTTGTTTATGAGGACCGTAGTGCCTACAGTCTCCCCTGCAGTCCTTAATGTACTTAGGACTGCAGGCTTGGCCTGCAGTCACGCCATCTTTTTTTTAATTATTATTTTCGCTATAATTTTGCATTACTTCTTGCCATCGTAGTCGCGGGGAAGAAGGTGGCCAGAGAAAGCGTCCGACGGCGTCGGAACGAAAAACACGCCAATTAGTGCAGGAAGGTCCCAAGAGAAAGCGTCCGACAGCGTCGGAACGAAAAACATGCCAATTAATGCGTTATGCCGAGGAACCTCTAGTTGTAGACACTGAACCGGCTACGAGTCGAGGCAGAGTGAAGAGGGTGGCTTCAAAGAAAAAGATTTTAGTTAGTTCTTCATCTAGCTCCGATGAGGAGTACGTACCACCGGTGGATGATCAAGGGGATGAAGGAGCTGGACCATCATCCCCACCCTCATCTCAACCCTCATCTCCCGAGAGTGAGGGCGATCCACGTCCAATTGGGTGCACAATCTTAACGTCAATAGAGCACCATATTGCATACAAAATCTGGAATGAACCTGTAAGTACAACGCCCTGTCCTATAGTGCTTGTATTGTATTCATTATCAAGTTGCAAATTATGTTTACACTTTGTTCTTTAAATGTTGGAATAGACCCATATGCGTATCCTAAGACCTATCAATCACAGCACGAAATGTCGCTCTTGGGCGTACGACAACCTCGCAAACGACGTCAAGGCCCTTATTGCCCCTATCGGCTTGCATTATTTGGCAAAATATAGCTATCAGACGGTCGACAACGCTCTAGTCTCTGCATTTGTCGAGCGTTGGCACCCGGAGACGAATAGTTTCCATCTTCGGTGGGGGGAGATGATGATTACGCTTGACGACGTTTATCAAATATTGGGTGTTCCTGTGGATGGTCGTCCGTGGGGGAGCGACAATGAAGAGCAGATGGTCTTCAATTAGTACGATGAGATGGTCTCACTGGTCGGCGAGTCCCTCGGACTAGAGCCGTCGGCATTTACATCTCTGAAAGGTTTCAAGAAGGGGCAATCTCTCCCTCTGAAATTTTTGGAGTCATTGGCTAGCGTGGCCGGGGTTGCTGATGATGCGAATAGGCTCGCCCGTGCATACTTGATGTTTATTCTTGGATGTGTCGGCATCACAGATAAGTCTGGAACTTCAATAAATTCGAGGTATCTTTTGGACTTCAGAAATCTGAATAACCTGGGAGAGGTTTCTTGGGGAAGCGGGCTTCTTGTTTTCCTATACCGCGAGCTTGGGGCGGCATCTCGTGTCAATTCGAAGACTATTGCCGGATGCCAGACCTTACTTCATGTAAGTTCTTTATTAGTTTATACTTATCTTACTTACCGTCCGTCATTGCATTAATGTTGTTAACTTTTCTAACGTTGTTAACTTTTCTAGCGTTTTTAACTTTTCTAATGTTTTTCATCAAGGCATGGATTTATGAGCACTTTCCGACGCTCAAACGTTCGACAGTCGTAGGAGACTACGATGAGCGTCTGCCCAGGATGTGCAGATGGAAGCAAAACATATCCAACTCATCCGACGTCAAAAAACCAGACGCATTACATGCCTTACGGAATGCGCTGTCTTGTATTGATAAAGAAGAGGTAAAATATTTACTTATCTTACTTACCGTCGGTCACCGCATTAATGTTGTAATTATCATCTATAGATAGTATGGGATCCGTACCGTGATGTGAGACAGAGTCGACCCATGCAACAAGTTGCTCTGTTCCACGGGATGCTTACCTGTCATGACATTGAGGAACCATATATGCCGAACCGAGTGCTTCGCCAGTTTGGTTACATACAGACGGTCCCGCGGGACACTCTCAGGGTGGTGACGGCTTCAAAGGGGGATAAGGCCTAAACCTACTATCAACCAAAGTTCAATGCACTACCGGCTTCTTTTGTGGAGTGGCAAAGTCATTTATTACGCAATTCCGATCGTCGGCCAGTGGGCGAGATGTACGATTGTAGCGACGACTACATACAGCATCATGCATACATCGGCATGACTATCCTGACCAATCCAGACAAGCCCGGGCCATCCCTAAAAACTCCTATCCCGACCAAGGAAGCGTTGTACGCCACTGTGCAGAAAATGGCAAGTGATCCATTCATTAGCATATGTTTTGTGACTATCTTCACTAATATATGTTTACCATTGTGCAGGGTAGGAAATTGCGTCTATTTGTCAAGAAGTCTCGTCATTTGCAAGGGTGCAAACTATGTCGAAGTCGCCGCACAAATGCAAGACTTAGACATCCTGGCTGAATATCCCTTATCCGCGACGATGGAGCGACGCACGAAAAGAAGAAATGACCAATGACTTGTCTTGTTTTCCCATGTTGTATTGGAATGTTGTTTTGGAATGTTTGGAATGACTTGTCCTGTATTGTAATGTTGTTTTGGAATGTTTGGAATGACTTGTCTTGTTTTGAAATATTTTGGACTTTTCTAGCTCTATTTTCAATTGTAAGTATTCAATATTGTTGCTAATATACTATATTAATGTTGTGGACTGTTAAATTGATATGGGCCATGGGAAGCTCTGGTTCATGAGTTGTGCCATGAGGAGATAGATTGGTATATTATAGAACATGATGTTTCTCTCTTCAGCAATGTCCACTTACTTAGATTTATAGAACATGATGTTTTGGCTTCTGCAGGATACCATTTGATTACATTTCATTCTGTTAGATACTTTTCAGTAAGTTAGATACCATTTGATTACATTTCAGTAAGTTAGATTACATTTGGCTAGGCTCCTCCCTGAGCTTCTGTCAACTTAGGACTGCAGGCTAGGCCTGCAGTCCTCAATGCACTTAGGACTGCAGGCCAAGCCTGCAGTCACTGTAGGCTTGTGGGGAAATGATCGATCTGGCAACAACAAGCTATAGCTTAATATGTTTTCTGGATGACTGAATCTAACCTGGCACACTTACCAAATAACTTGTCTGGATGACTGAATCTAACCAAGTCATGTTTCTGTGTATATATTTCAAAATTCCCCCATGGGTGTGACACAGCTAACCTAAGGACTTCTCATTCTGTTTAATTTTACTTTTGGACAAAAACTATTCAATGATTATATGAGTCATCAAATATTCTGTAACAGATACATAGGCCAAACAACAACATAGGTAAAATTCACTGGTTAATAGCATTGGATATACATGATGGCACAAGAGGTACTATGCTATACTTCTGATTGGAGATATAAATTGGTAGAGACCATGGAACTGGTGGGGACTAGTTTTTCACCTAAACTTAAATGAACTTCACTGGTTACACTACTAAAATAACCCCTTTTAGCGACGTCAGAAGACGTCGCTAAATAAGGTAAATCCGTCGCTAAAAGCTATTTGCGACGTATTTAGCGACGAAAATTGGATGTCGCGTATAGGCAAGTCGCAGATGACAATTTCGTCGCAGAACGTGGCTTTTTGCGACGTCACGTTTAGTGTCGCTAGACGTCGCAAAATGCGCGACAGATAGCGACGTAAGATTACGTCGCCAAATAGCGACGTAGAGCGACCACTTTGCGACGCGGTAAACTATATATATGATGACATGGCATGGCAGCCACGTGGACACTTTAGCGACGCCTAGCGACAAATTTAGCGACGTCAGCTCTCAGGTTGTCATATCCTACGTCAGCAGTTTAGCGACTTCTAGCGACGGTACGTCACTATTTAGCGACGTATAGCGACGTGTACATACCGTCGCTGTACGTCGCAGATATTTTAAATTTTTTTTTTAAAAAATATAATTGGTATTTTTGTTATGCTGTGTGTCTGTGTTTACAGTGTGTGTGAAGTGCAGTGTTCGAACCATCGACAGTAATCGAAACTGTCGATGGTTCCGAATACTGTATTTCACATTCACTGTAAACACAGACACACATCATCACAAAAATACACATTATATTTTTTTAAAATTTCGGCAGCACCTCCTTTGTATATCAGATCATCGCTGTAACGCCCCAGTCCTAAAATACGTAGGACTAAGTACGTAGACATGCCAGCTGTATTCATACGAAATACGTAGGTCTCGTATGAATACATAAGCTGTAAAATGCAGTAATACAAGACAACTAAATCTCATCCACAATGAAAAGAATAATAATATGAATATTAACTCGAATATTTATGATACAATCGTTGGGCGGAGACAAAGTCCACTACCAACTATCTTAATGAAAGAAAATGTATAATAAATCGAGCGATAAAAATAGCAAGACGAACCAAGCGCAATTGTCTTTGAAGAAATGGAGAAGACCACGGCCTTGGCTAGAATACCTGCGGAAAACATGAACACACACCTGGGGAAAAACCAGGTCCTCAGAGGGACGTAACAAGATACATAAAAATAATACCATGATGAACTGTAAATAATACATGATAAAGAAAAGACCACATGCTACAACACAATGGAACCTAACCATCTAGGTGTAATGCAAGTCAAAAACTATACTGGAACGTATAAGTGGGTAGGAATAAAGCATAGCATCCACTAGAGGCTTTCGCATGAACTAGTATACGTCTCTGACCGTATCTGACGACGTGGTCAGGGCCGTGCAATGGATATATCTCCTAGTTCATACTTTGCATCGCTAGCATACCTCCTGACCGTATCTGACGTCGTGGTCAGGGCCGTGCAATGGATATATCCTCTAGCGACACACCCATAACAGGGAAACCATGAACCCATAACCGGGCAATCTAGAAGGCTTTGGGCTAGCTCATACGTCCCAGTAGTTTTTTTCCGCCCATGTATCACACAAGTCATATCCATGTCTTGGCGATCCATATCTCTATGCAAGTCGCTATCTAGACTCCGCTAATCCATAAATGAACCGACACACGAACCGCCCGTATCGGTAGCAAGTCGAATACGTAGGCTCGTGTCGACTCAATGATCCTCACTCATGTGTCGTGTATGAGACGTGTCAACAAGTCAAAGAAGTTATGAAGCATAACTTCAACACACCGGGAAAGTCCGCTACCATATATGGTCCACACACACACACACACACACACACACACACACACACACAAACATCGATATACATATCGATGGCACCCAAGTCATACTTGGACATACTCTTACTAATGTAAAAACACTAGCAACATATAAAATATCATGAATCAAATGTAAGTACAAGATGGCAAGGTATCTTGCCTGGTAGGATGCCTGGTGTGCTGCAATGATCCAGGTGGCACGATCTGTGACTCCGGTGCAACAACTGTACAAGGTAACCTCGGATGGTAGCACGGGCGGTTCCATTAGGTTCGGGACGGTCAACTTGGTTAGGGTAGATATAAGGTAGTCTCGAGATTGGCGAAGAATAAGAATAATGGGGTTGGTCATGGAAGGGAGGAAAAATAAAATAAAATAAATTAGATAACAATAAATAAATTTACAAATTTTTAGAACTATTTATAATATTTGAAAACGATATATTATTAGCTAATATTTGTTAAAAAATATGTTTGAAAATCTAAGTAACTTACTTAAGGCAAATCCTTAATTTATCAAAAATACCTTTGGTTAGCAAAACTAGATGTAAACATATCCCAAAATATTTTTTTATATAAAAATCGTTTCTAAGCATGACCTCGAAGTTTATCAAGATATAATTTTTGATAAGAAATATTTTATTAGTAAAAAATATTTAGAATAATACTAGAGATTTCAAAAGAATTATTACGGGACTTCTAGACCATAATAAACATATGAAACCAAATATTTATAAACCTATAACATTTAAAATTATTTATCCTATACATTTTGTTTGGTAATAATAATAATTAAATAATACAATTATAAAATGTATGTATAGATAAACTTGGACAATTACTATAATGTATAATAATAATAATAATAACATCAAATAATAATAATAATAATAATAATAATAATAATAATAATAATAATAAAGAATAAAAGAAATAAAATAAGGGAACAAAACACTTCACAGAAAAAGAATAACAAAGAAAGAAAAAAAAAATAACTAAATAATAATCCTAATAAATCATAAATACTACATGCTTACTGTTTCTTCCCTTCCCAAAGTAAACAAAAGACAAAAAAACAAAATACCCAAACCAAAGTAAGAAGTCACTAAATGAGCTGAGCCCCCCCTTTTGATATTTGCAGAGAGAGAGAGCAAGAGAGAAGCTGAGAGAGAGGAGCGGGAGTCGGCGGTGTGGGCTGGATCCGGAGAAGAGAGGCTGAGAGGGAGAGAGAGAGGCGGAGGAGGGTTCTAGTGGAGAAGAGGCGAGGGGGTTTCAGGTGAAGTCGGCCGACGGGTTTAGGTGAAGTCGGCGGCGAGGCGTGGGAAAGGTTAGGGCTGCCGGCGACTCGTCGGAGGAAGGAAAAGGGGGGCGGTGATGAGGCGGATCTACGGTGGCGGGGGATTCCACGCGCGGCGTAGGGGAAGCGCCAAGGGGCTGACGGCGGAGGCGCTCACGCGCGTCGTTCACCATGGGCCGGCGGCGGCGGAGGAAGTCGGCTCTCGGGGACGCCGGCGGATCTGCTCGGCTCTGGGCGACGCACGGATGCGACTGGAGAGAGGTGAGTCTAGGGTTTTCTGTTCCTCTCCCTTTTTTTTGATGATGGCGGTGGTGGTGACGAACTGGCGGAGTCGGAGGCCGACTGCCGCAGTGGTTGTTGTTGTCGGTGGTGTGTGGGTTCGCCAGCATTGGGGTCTGATGGGAGTTTTTTTTAGGTGGTGGCGGTGGCCGGATTTAGTCGTGGTAGTGGTGGTTGGGGGATATACCAGGCGGTGGTGGTGGTGTCGTCGGTCCTGGCGGTGGTCAAAATGGTGGCTGGGCCAACGGTGGTGGCCGACAGTCATGGTTGGGGGTTAGCGTTGCTGTGGAGGTTGGTAAAGGTGGTGGCGGGAGATGGTGGCGATCATGGGGATGGTCGGAGGACGACAGGGTGGCGAAGGTGGTGGTTGCGCTGATGGCATGGAGATGGGGGCGAATTTGTGGCAACGGAAGACGGCTACGGGTTTGGGTCGCCGGCTCGACGAGATGATACTGGACCTGGACCAGCGTGGGTGGCCGGGGTGATGGCCATTAGGATTAGGGTTAGGGATTTGGTGATAGTGTCGGGATTGTCGACACGAAAAGGAGAATCATGTATTTGTAAAAAAATGTGGAATAAGATTATGTACTGGGAGGGAACACGGACACGATGCACGGACTTTTGGGTGGTAGAAATTGTGGAAGATGAATGATAGAAAATTGGAGGAGTACCTGGCTATTTATAGGATGTGGGAATTCCCAATTAGATAGGATTGTGGGGGTTTTAAATCCCCACTAGATAAACCCATTACTAATTTAAATAATTTAAACCATTCAAAATCCAAATTCAAATCAAAATTTAATTTAAATCTAATTAAAATTTTAGTTTAAAATCGGATAGAATAAATCAAATTTCAGATATTTAACTATTTAAATAAGTCCGTAAATTCAAATCAAGGTTTAAATCCTCACAAAAATTTCGAAATACATTTTCCAAAAATACTAATATTAACAATTTCGAAAATGATAAATATTTAAATATTTTTTTGAATAATAAAACATTAATATTAATAAATTTTGAAAAATCAATTTAAATATTAATAGGACTACTTTCAAAAATTCCTTTAAGATATTTAATAAATAATTTCGTGAATTAATTTATACATAAATTATATTTCACTCCCTTTTTTATTTATAATGATAAAAATAAAGTATTTACTATATATTATTTTGAAACTATAAAAATGGAAAAATATTTTTCTAAAAATATGTACGCTCGCACATATTCGCACTCGTCGAGCAATTACGAAAAATGAAATTCGCGCGCGACGTACAATGCAACTATGCGACGTAAAATACAAAAATTTAAATCAGTACCGAATTTAATAAATAAAAAAATAGTAAAATTTTAGGGGTTTTACAATCGCTTATAATCCAGCGTAGGTATATTTGTCATCCCCGTCGCAGATATCACAAAGTAAATATCACAATAAAAATAGGAGGCAGTGCAAAGTAAATATCACAGACACACATCCTCACAAACATCCAATAGAGTCAAATAAAAATGGGAGATGATAAAAAGTTTCCCACCAAGTGTACAAACAAAAGTGTACCAATAAACAATTTGCCCATAGGGCCAATACATACAAGTCATAAAAAATCAATAAAATCACTACGGACCCCTGCCGCGCATCTGGGATAGAATGTAGTCATACTGCTCCTGGGTGAGCTGCACCGTAGGGGCAGTACAATGTCTGGACTCGGCGCCGTCGATGGACCGAGAGGACGTATCTGCTCCAGCTCTCGCAGTCGCTCACCATAAACAGCAAGGGTACTCTCCACCCTCTCAGTATTCGCCTCAAGCGAAGCCGAAACCTGAGTGAGTGAGGCAGACGTGCTCCTCTGCGATCCCTCCAGCTCGACCTGTCTACGCTCTATGCGCAGCGTAGACTCGGTGAGCGTGTGCAAGCTGGCAGCTGTAGCCTGATGCAGACTCATCAGCTCCTGTATACTGTGCTCGACCGCATCAAATCGTCCGGTGACGATCGGAGGGTCGGATCGTCGCTCGACCGCATCAGAAATCTGCTGCTGTAACTTGCGACGCAGCTTCTCGATCTGGCGACGAATATCCTCAACTCGTGATGACGCCTGTGAAGCCGGAGACTGCACACTGACAGAGGGGGCCCGGGATGACTCCGAAGCCAAATATGCGTCGTAGGATCTCGTACCGTAGTACGTACCCTTCTGAAGACCGCCAACGGCGGTCATCCAGAGCTCGTCCGGCGATGGAGCTGTAGGCGGCTGGGAGGAACTACCAGCCCCTCCCTCTGCTGGCGCACTAGCAACAGCAGCCGCCTCCTCCTGTAGCCGAACAAACTCGGCCTAGAACAATGTTTGCTAACATGTAAGTGTTTGCTCAAGTCTATATTGATATCTATTTTCCTGTTTTCTAAATTATAGTAAATTAATATAAAGAATAGAACGTACATATGCCTGCGTCGCCCTCTCGTCAATGAACTCTCCAGCCCTCCGATGGGTGAGCAGGAAGACGGTCACCATGTTCGGGTCCTCACCCTTTTTTACCTGTTAAAATATATTATCTATTATTAGTATTAAACATTCTATCGAACTATATATAAATTAATGTCCGTCATAGGAAACGTGCCAGACGACGAAAATGCTCCGTCATCGGAATGGAGCCACCACACCACTTACCGGCGCTCGACCGCGCCACCTTGGCCTTGTCAGACCGCTCCTGGTACTTGGGCTCGCTGAATCTAGCCTTCATCGCAGCCCACTGTTCTGGCGTGATCCAACCATGGATCGGCTGTCCGGAGCGATTACGACACTTCTGGTCGTGGATCGCATCACGGATGAGCTTGGCTGCGACGGCAAAAAATTGGCCCTCGATCCTCGCCGCCCGGTGTGGTGGATAGAAATAGGTCCTCTACAAGAAGTAAAATACAAAAGTTGTATAATATACACAAATGATTATTAAAATTTAAAAATAAACAAATTTTTTTACCTTGAAGTAGGCGAACCAAAAGGCCTTCCTATCTGCGGGAGCATCTGAGTAGTTAATCCAAGGCCCACCATAGTTCTGCCTCAGAAATACCCCCAGCTGTCTCTGTACTGCAGAAGGCCGATACCTATACAAGAATAATTCTCATGAATATATATGTACATATAATCATTTGATAAATATATATTAACTAATTAACTTACTTCATAGGCCCGTCCGTCCAAATCTCCATACGCGTCTCGCCCGGGGGAGCGCATGGAGGGTCGCTCTCACCTCCTGCCTGGACAGGATCAGTCTGATCGCCGTCCTCCATATGCTTGGCGTCGGCTCCCCCCATAGAGCCGTCGACAGGAGGAATGCTGGACGGGGGATCAGGGATGCTGGACGCGGGAGGAATGCTGGACGGGGGATCAGGAAGGCTAGACGACGAGGGAGGAGTCGCCAACCTACTAGAACTGCCCTGTCCCGGTAATGGACCGGGAACAGAATGGTACAATGGCGTACTCGGAGATGAGGATGAGGGTACGAAATCTCCATCCCCAGCCCGAGGCTGACGGGACTGCCTAATATAAAATCCTCTGCGTCGTCCTCTTGGTCTAGTCATACCTGATAATAACATATGACAATAAAAAAAACATATTTATATGATAGACATCACAGATTTTTGAAAAATATCATAGTCACAGATAAAAGTGTCAATAAAGTGTCACTGAAGTGTCACAGATTTATATGATAGAAGTGTCACTAAAGTGTCAAATATGATGATAAAACAAACGTACAGATTTAATCCTCTTCTAAAAATTCATCTAGTTCGTTTAGCTCATCTACTTCTTCTTCTTCTTCCTCCTCTACATCTTCACTTTCATCTGCATATTCCTCTTCAGATAATTCTACTTCTTCTACACAATTAGATGTGTAATGAGGAACTTCCGTCGTGTCCACTTCTATAATATTTGTTACAAGAGGTAGTTCATCCTCTTGATAAGCTATATCGTCAACCTCAAAGGTATTTCTAGCTTTGGTCTTGCATACTGCCCACCAGCCCGACCTTGTTGTTCTCCGTTTAGGATAACTTGTGAAGTACACGAGCTGAGCCTGACTTGATAGGACAAATGGTTCATAGGCTTGATATCGACGCCGATAGTTTATATCAACAAGACCGTGCTTGTCTACTTTCCAACCTTGACCTTCAATCGGATCGAACCAATCACACCTGAATAACACAATCTTAGCAGGCTCTATTCCATAACTATATGTCAGCTCCACGATCTCCCGTAGCACGCCATAGAAATCGTTGCCCGCATCAACATCTTTGTAGTTCGAAGATCTGATACACAAATAGTTGTTTTTGGTGGAGTCGAGATCCACAAAGTTGTCTCTGATCGGGCAAGTTGTTGACTTGAACCTAAACCCATTAACACAGTAGCTTGGCCATATTTTTGCAGCATAAATTGGTCCCTTGGCTAGCGTTCTAATAGACTCATTCTCAAGTCTTGCGTATGGACGATCGACCTAAATACCACGAAAGAAGCAATTAAGCTCATTCTCAATCAAGTGCATATACAAAAAGGTAATTACAGAGTTCTCAAGTCTTACATATGCACTCAACCATGATGGAAAATAACGCCTCATTTCTTGTTCTAGTTCTTCTTCTGTTATGTGTGGCCTACCTGACCTCACATCATCATTAAATATGCTGAAAACAACATCGTGCAATTAATGTAATAGTATAATAATCAACACTATTAAAATAATGTAGATGTATTAATTACTTACCTCTCCAGTTTCTCTACTTCCTCCTCGTCGTAGTTGAGTAATACATACACCTGAGCAGCCCTTAGCTCATCATCGTTCAGATATCTCTTCTTCATTTTACCCGATGGCTTTCCTGGAGCATTGAATACCTTCAGTATTGTATCATTACTTTCATGATCTCCGTCGTCATTTCTGGAAGCTCTCGTTCTATTAGTTGCAACATGAGGCTTGAAATACATCGAACAAAAGTTTGTAATCTCCTCGAGAACATAGGCTTCACAAATAGAACCCTCGACCCGTGCCTTATTTTTCACCTTTCTTTTTAGGTGATTCAAATGTCACTCGAACGGGTACATCCATCGATATTCGACGGGTCCACCAACAAGTGCCTCATAGGATAGATGAATCGGCAAATGCTCCATAGAGTCGAAGAATCCAGGAGGAAACACCCTATCTAGCTTGCATAGTGTTACCGCAATGTCCTTCTCTTGCTTTTCTAGACGATCAACGAGCAATTTCTTAGAACAAAGATCCCTGAAAAATATGCTAAGCTCCGTCAATGGATCCCAAACTGTCTGCGGTAAGAATTACCGAAATGCAATCGGAATTAACCTCTCCATGAATACGTGACAGTCGTGGCTCTTTATACCCGTCAATTTGTTTTCCTTCGGATCGACACATCTTCTCAGATTTAACACATATCCGTCTGGAAATTTTAGGCCCTGGATCCACCGATAAAGTCTCACTTTATCCTCCTTGTCCAGCGAAAAAATTGACTTCGGCAGGAACTGTTTTCCAATCTGCTTTATCAAATGTAACGCAGGACGTTTGCATATTTCTTATAAGTCCAACCTGGCCTTGGGATTGTCTTTCGTTTTTCCCTTTACGTCCATCACAGTATTAATTATGTTATCAAACACATTCTTCTCAATATGCATGACATCAAGATTATGTCTGATCAGATTGGTACTCCAGTATGGCAAATCCCAGAATATGCTCCTCTTTGTCCAGTTATGATCTCTACCAAATCTATCGCACTTGTACCCAGTTGTAGGATCTTCGATAGCACTTGGAAAATCTCTAACCTCCTCCCATATCGTGGCTCCGCACCACCTTGGCGGTGGATCACCCTTCTCTACAATGCCGGCACGGAATGCATTTCTGTTCCTTCTGAACGGATGATCTTTTGGCAGAAATTGCCGATGACAATCAAAAAAGTACGGTTTTCTTCCGTGTTTCAAGCGAAAAGCCTTACTACGGTCCATGCAATACGGACATGAGAGACGGCCATGAGTGCTCCATCCAGATAACATTCTATAGGCCGAAAAGTCGTTGATGGTCCACATAAGGGTTGCCTTCATCTGAAAATTCTGCTTCCTGGAAACATCATACGTGTTAGCGCCTACTTTCCATAACTGATTCAACTCATCTATCAAAGGCTGTAAGTACACATCAATGTTCCTCTTGGGATTGTTCGGACCAGGAATTATAACGGTTAGAAACATGTACTGAGTCTTCATGCACATCCAAGGCGGTAGGTTATACGGAGTGACAATCACAGGCCAGCACGAATACTGGGATCCCGAAATACCAAAAGGAGTAAAACCGTCAGAAGATAGCCCCAACCTGACATTACGCGGATCTGAAGCAAAATCAGGATACACTCGATCAAAATGCTTCTACGCTTCTCCATCGGATGGGTGATCCAACACTCCTTCAATCTATTCTCGCATGTGCCAACTCATATTTTCGGCCGTCTCTTTCACTATAAATAATCTTTACAACCGTGGCGTTAAAGGCAAGTAGTGTATTGAATCGGTCGATCTTCTTGCACCGGTAGACCTTCCTGTACTAGTTGTCTTATAGCGATCAGCACCACAAAATCTGCACACATCTGCGTCCTTGTCGTCTTTGTAGTACAGCATGCACCCATTGCGACAAGAATCGATTTTCTCGTATCCCATCCAGAGCGATCTCACCATCCTCTTAGACCGGTAGAAGTCTTTAGGCAACTTAGAACCCGCCGGCAAGATCTCTATAATCAACTCCAACACTCGGTTGTAGCATTCTTACGACATGTTAAAATCTGACTTAATACTCAACAGTCTTGTAACCACCTCCAACGGTGAATGATCCTCACAACCAGGATACAATGGAGTCCTTGCATTCTCCAGCAACTCCATGAACTGTGCAGCGTCGGCGTTCGGTGCCTCCTCAGGTGCATCATGAATGAAACTAGTCCCCGCAGCATCGAAAACCATGTTCACGCATCCGTCATCGTATGCATGATTATCTGAAATAAAATTAGGTCCCGCATGCATATACGGCTCAACATAAGGCTCCGGTTCTGATGCTAAAGACACAAGTTCTCCGTGTGCGGTCCACTGATAGTAATTAGGCGTGAAGCCCCTCGAGTACAAATGATATGTCACTTCCACTTCTGGATAATATTTCACGTTATGACATTTCACACACGGACACTTAATTTTGGTGCCGTCCATGTACTGAGGGAACGCCTTAGCAAACTGCAGGAACTGCTCTACTCCCGCTATGTATTCATCCCGCACACCACACATATCATCAGGACGATGATTGTACATCCATGAACGATTCCGCAAGTAGTAATTCATATCCATTTGGAAATAATTCTGCAAAGATGGACACACATTATCCAACAGGCACAAATTCGTATATTATGTCTTATTATGGGACACACATTAGTAGCGGACAGTTACTAATAACAATGATATGCAATCTAGGTCAAACTAGGTTGTACTAAGTCAAACAAGGTCAAGCTAAGTCAAACAAAGTCAAACAAAGTCAAACTAGGTCAAGGGTTGACCTACAGTTTTCTTTGTCAACTCTTAGTCCAATCTAGGTCAGATGTTGACTCTACTTTGACTTTCAGTCAAAATAGTCAACCTTGGTCAAACAAGGTCAAATCTAAGTCAAATATCATATTTTTAGTCATTATCTACCAAGGTACCCTTTACCTTATCGCTATTGGTATCCCAATACCAATACCTTAAGTTGGTACCCTTTACCTTATCGCTATTGGTACCCTTTACCTTATCGTTATTGGTATTCCAATACCAATGCCGTGGTAACATGGTTGGTACATTAAGGGTCGTTGACAAGATGACATATTGCGAAAAGATATATATATCCTTATATATAGTTCTCCTACAGATTTTCTTTAACATTACGTAGGAGAACTATAAGGATATATCTATTCACAACATGTCACCTCCTCAAAGACCCCTTAATGTGACAACCATGTCACCCTCTCAGTCATATTCCTGAGCTACGATGCAGCAGTAGGCATTTAACATATCACGGTTTATAAAAATAACTAATAAATCTCTATCCAAACTAATAAAGTATCGGCCGATACCGATCCGATACGGCCGATACCGATACGGTTTGGCATGTTCCGATCCGATACCAAATATTGACCGATACCGACATTGGGGGTCTTTGTTCCGGTCAATTCGGCAAAACCAATCGGTAAGGGTGACTACTATTTCATATAATTTCAAAAATACTAAGAAATAATGCTGAAATAATGTATAAAATATATGTTTTTAAATGTAAATAATTTATTAATAATTATTTGTTTTTCGATACCAAAGTTCGATACTCCGATACGATACCGTCGATACTACCGATATCGCCGATACCAATACTCATAGGAATAGTCCGATACCGATTCCGATACCGATATTGTGAACCTTGGTGTATATACATTATATACATATATATTTATATATGTATTTGTGTGTGTATGTAAGTGTGTGAGAATATATATACATGTATATATGTAGATATGTGTATTTATATATATAGGTATATATGTATGTATTGTGTGTGTCTGTGTCCTATGTCCTGTCCCCTGCCCCCTCCCCCCCTACCCCTGCACCCACCTACCCCTGCCCCCCTCCCTCCTACCCCTGCACCCACCCACCCCTGCCCCCCTCACCCCTACCCCTGCACCCACCCACCCCTGCCCCCCTCCCCCCTACCCCCCTCGACAGGCAAGACCCTCCCTCCCCTGCCCCCCTAGACAGCAAGACCCCCCTCCCCTGCCCCCCCTCCCCCTACCCCTACACCCATCCCAACCCTGCCCCCATCGACAGCAAGACCCCTCCACCCCTCGACAGTAAGACCCCCCACCCCCACCCCCCTGCACCCACCCCACCCCTCTCTCCCCCCCTCGACAGAAAGACCACCCCAGCTAGGGTTAGGGTTCTCGTGTCCGTGTCTGTGTCTAGATAGCTAGGGCTAGGGTTAGGGTTTACCTGAGGAGGGTGGCTTCGTCGGAGGATGGAGGCGACGAGGAGGGTGGCTTCGTCGGAGGAGGAAGGCGGCGAGGAAGGCTCCTTCGTCGGAGGAGGGAGGCTGGTCGCCGGAGGGAGGGGTCAGCGGGCGAGCGGGGTTGCCGGGGGGAGAAGGGGAGGGTATCGCCGGAGGGAGGGGTCGCCGGAGGGGAGGGTTCACCGGGGGGAGAGGGGAGAGGGGGATCGAGCGCACGGGAAGAAAAATTTTGGGTAAAATTTTTGTGATTTCGATCGGGCCAGGAGCCCTATATGAAATAAGACAGCGACGGATAAATTATACGTCGCTAAACGTCGCAATACAGCGACATAAAAGGGACGTACGTCGCAAAACGTCGCCCGTCAGCGACGTAAAATATACTACGTCGCTGAACATCGCTATGCAGCGACATTCAGCGACGTGTAGCACAAGGAGTCGCTATAGGCAATTATCAGCGACGGCTTTTTCCGCCGTCGCTAATATACGTCGCTATTCTAGCATATTTTAGTAGTGTTAATAGCATTGGATATTTCTTTAGGTCAGGACTCAGAAGGCCACCTTAGAGAGTACTGTGATATTTGATAACAATGAACTGGGAGCTAACCACTTATGCTGGAAAAAGCTTTGGTTTATAGAATCAAGAGGAGAGGCCAAAGTCCAACTTCTGCAATTTGAAAGAGAGAATTAGCCAGTAGAATTTCTCAAGGAAAATGAAAAAAAAATCACCTTGAAACTTCCAACTACAAAATATCAAATGAAAGATCAATGTCAGCTCTTAGAAAGGACCATTTGATTACATTTGATTACATTTCAAATATCAGTAAGGACCATTTGATTACATTTGATTATATTTCATTAAGTTAGATACTTTTCAGTAAGTTAGATACCATTTACATTTCAGCTTTTAGAAAGATCAATGTCAGCTCTCTGTCAACTTAGGACTGCAGGCTAGGCCTGCAGTCCTCAATGTACTTAGGACTGCAGGCTTGGCCTGCAGTTACTGTAGCCATCAATTTTTTTTCAAATTCCCTCCTCCCTGAGCTTCTGTCAATTGGGGACTGTAGGCCTAGCCTGCAGTCCTCAATATACTTGGGACTGCAGGCTTGGCCTGCAGTCACTGTAGCCATCCTTGGAATTAATTCAAGTTCTACTTGTTCATTCAATATAGTTACTTGAACCTCTTATAGTTGTGTCTCCTCTGGAATTAATTCAAGTAGGTTTAGTTACTTGTCTCCTCTATAGTTGTGTCTCCTCTTATAGTTGTGTCTCCTCTGGAATTGATTTCCTGAGATTCATGTTCTACTTGTTCATTCATTAACATATGCCAAGTTGAGAACTAAGAAAGAAAACATTAGCCATACCTATCTCAGAAAATAGGTTTAGATTCTTAGACACTTTACCATCTCCTCTGATCACATTATATACACAGTGCTTCAAATTATTGACACTCAGAACCTAGCCGAAATAATGTGTCTATCTATATCCCATCTCCTCTGATCACAAATATTTCATGTTACACAACAAAGAAAGCCTTTATCATAAAGCCTTTATCATAAATTTTGAAATTCACAAATATTTCTTTGTCAACTTAGGACTGCAGGCTAGGCCTACAGTCCTCAATGTACTTAGGACAGCAGGCTTGGCCTGCAGTCACTGTAGCCATCAATTTTTTTTTAAATTCCCTCCTCCGTGAGCTTTTGTCAATTGGGGACTGTAGCCTATCCTGCAGTCCTCAATATACTTAGGACTGCAGGCCTGGCCTGCAGTCACTGTAGCCATCCTTTTTTGTTCAAATGAGCTCCTCCATGAGCTTCTGTCAATTGGGGACTGCAGGCTAGCCTGCAGTCCTCAATATACTTGGGACTGCAGGCTTGGCCTGCAGTCACTGTAGCCATCCTTTTTTTTCAAATTCCCTCCTCCCTGAGCTTCTGTCAATCCGGGAGTAATGCCGCTGAAGAAGACGACATAGGGAACAATAAGGAAAGGACCAGGACAGATCAATGATACAAGCATGCGATCAGGTCAAGAATCTCAGGGATTTGAAATACGGGTGGAGATCAAGGGCGAATTGATTGAGACATCTATGGGTAAACCCTCACATTTCTTGATTGACAAGACCTGCATGGGCCACCACTTAAACCGTGTCACGCCCCAGAACCAGAATACTGGAGAGCGGGGGCAGACACAGCCAGCTACGTATATTGAAATAGAATACATCTCAACTATACGGTCACGGCTGTCTAGATATGAGGGTTTACTACAAGCCAGCAGTCTCTTAAGGTCAAGCCTATGTCTCAATCTCAAGCAATTCACAGAGTTACAAGATATTAGAGCATCAAATATATATATAAGGCGTCCCAAATATTACATATTGGATGATCATGAAGCTAGTCGTACAAAATGATAGGACTAGCAAGAGTTCAGTCATACATGATCAACCCTAGGATTTGTTAATCATGTTTACAGCCCGTAGGCAGACAGTAAGTAAATGTGCATCGAGCTAACAGGTGCTCGTCGGCTAACGCCTCAAAAGAATAAATTTACATATAAGTGGGTGAATCAAAAGGAAAACCCACTCTTGGCCCGGGTTCCGTCTAGTTGTCACCATTGGGCTGGAAGCTTGGTAGATCCTCGGGAGCTGCTCCGAAATCTGGCCACACAAAACCAGCTGGGTCAAACCCCAGAAAGAGCAAGTGCCACAAAGGAGGCCACAAATAAGAACAAAAGCCAGCATATCAGAACATAAAGAATAAAAGAAAGTACAAGTAGTAAAAGTACACAGAGCGATAAAAGACTAGGGACGTGGAACCATTCCGGGAGCCAGGTCACAATCCTTAAACCAAACAAGGACCGGGATTGTACCCCTTCGCCTGAATAGCTCACTGTCTCTACCCATTTATCGCTAGATATAAGTAAAACAATCATGATCAAGGGTTCCAGGTACAGGGGCTAGACAAGACTTAGACAGAGCTGGACACCATTCACAATCGGCCAAGCAAGTACTACGGCTTACTACTTTAACTAACTAGGGTTATCACAAGCCTAATTACTAACAAGATGCAAGTGAGAAACTCCCAGTCCCAAGCCCTGCAGACCATCCAGTTATCCTTCCGCGGGTTGAGAGTTATAGGTGGGTACATCGCCCGGGAGACAAATGTACCCTTAGGTGACTTAGAGGGTGCAACACATGACAGTGTGCTGGAAATGTGCTCTACTCGTCGGCAAGCTACAAGTCCATTAAAGCGCCCAGATAACGAGATTGCCTGTGACCGGGAATTCTCCCTGTTCTAGTTTGATCTAATCATTAGCCTAGTCCAATTTAGCGCGAGTCCCTGGCCGTGGTACCCAGGAAGTCACGTCCTAGACATGATGCAAGACAAGACAAGTGGATTGTACAAGCAAGCAAGCAGGAACACCCACGGTGTCAAGGCAAGTCAAGTTAAGTTATCAAGTTCAAGTTAAGAGTGCGCCGCCACGGCCACTATCAAGTTATCAGGTTACCAGTTACAAGTCAAGTCAAGAGTGCGCCACCACGGGCCACTATCAAGTCAGGTTAGTCAGGTCAGAAGTGTACCACCATGGGTCACTTATCAAGTTATGCTAGTTCCTTGCCATACCAGGCCATATACAATAGTTATTCCAAATATACAAGTAAAATCAAGTTCATGACAAAAGGCGTAAGGATATAAAATGGGCGTAAAATACCTGATACAATACCAATATATATAGGATCATAAACCAAGACCAAGAAATAACAAATTCATCATAAACAAGTAGGTAGCACAAGGGGGTCAAAGGTTGGGCTACGCAGGGTATAGACTGCGCATACAAGGCTGCGCAAGAGTTGTCTTGCGCAAGGGTTATATTGCGCAAGGGTTATATTGCGCAAGGGTGAGCAGTACGCAAGCAATACGCAATGCACAGTACGCAAGCCACTACGCAATGCACAGTACGCAGGCCAGCATACGCAGGGGCTACGCAAGTCACTACGCAAGCAATACGCAATGCACACTACGCAAGCAATACGCAGGCCAGCATACACAGGGGCTACGCAAGCCTACGCAATGCACAGTACGCAGGCCAGCATACGCAGGGGCTACGCAAGCCACTACGCAAGCAATACGCAATGCACACTACGCAAGCAATACGCAATGCACAGTACGCAGGCCAGCATACGCAGGTGCAATACGCAGGGTGCAATACGCAGGGTGCAATACGCAGGGTGCAATACGCAGGGTGCAATACGCAGGGTGCAATACGCAGGGTGCAATACGCAGAAGACCCTAAGCAAGGGTTCTACGCAAGCAACACTACGCAGGAGCTCTACGCGAGGCCGTACGCGGGAGCCGCGTGGCCAACAAGAGGGAAAGGCTATGTTCTTCTCCTACCTCTGTCCGAGAGGAAGAACACCCAACCCAAAAACTTCAATTCTTCATAACTTTGCCAAATCAAAACCAAATTTAGATTTTCAAGGTTCTAACTTGAGTAAAATTGAATTCTCTTCCATATGGAAGCATCAAAAACCCATAAAATCCAACTAAAATAGATCAAAACCATGTAAATCCGAAAAATTAAAACCTAGATCTAGAACAATGGAGACTCCAAATCACAAAATTCCAAGTTCTAATGTTGTTCTCCATGTCCTAATCTAGCTAATGAACAAATAAAAGAGGTGCTTATTTAATGGCAAGATGCACTTGCCTATGGGTGTTGGTGGAGGAAGAAGAGAAGAAGAAATTAATGGAGAAATTATGAGGAGAGAGAAAGTAGGTGGGTTATAATGAGGGTGTTGTGGTGTAATGGAGGTGGTGTGTAGGCTATGGTGTTCCATCATGACAAACCAAACCAAACCAATCTCCAAAAAAAACCAAGCCATGGTTTAAAACCCAACTACAAGAATTCAAAATCCGCAAGTCGAGAATAATAAAATACGTGCCAAAATCCAAATACGAGCATAATACAAATACGGAAAATGAGGGTGACAACT
Organism: Iris pallida; assembly: GCA_029216955.1. Classification (NCBI taxonomy): domain Eukaryota; kingdom Viridiplantae; phylum Streptophyta; class Magnoliopsida; order Asparagales; family Iridaceae; genus Iris; species Iris pallida. The sequence continues at coordinate 21,750,508 of JANAVB010030817.1, forward strand.
CTACCCACCTTCAAAGAATTCCGTCCTCGGAATTAAATCAAGGAGCTAGAGATTGCCACGACAAGCTATACTAAGCACAGACAAGCTACACTAAGCAGTTCAATCATACAATCATACAATGCAAGCAAGGAAGGGAAAGCGTAAGGTATAAGAAAGACATTATACCTCACGAGTCAAACAGGTAGGGATATCGCGATCGGATGTCGTCCTCACGCTCCCATGTTGACTCACCTAGAGAGTGATGACCCCAAGCAACACGGACTAAGTTAATAGTCTTGTTCTTGAGCGTCTTTTCTCTCCGGTCCAATATAGACACGGGCCTCTCCTCATACGAAAGGTTGGTACCAACAACCAATTCCGAATGATCTAGGATATGGCTCGGGTCCGGGATGTACCGTCTTAATTGGGATACATGGAATACATCATGTACCTCACTTAGCGACGGCGGAAGAGCGAGACGATAGGACACGTCACCTACTCGCTCTAGAATATCGAACGGCCCTATATACCTAGGACTAAGCTTTCCCCGTACGCCAAAACGAATGACGCCGCGGGTAGGCGAGATCCTAAGGAATACATGGTCGCCGACGGCAAATTCTAAGGGACGCCGATGAGCATCGGCCCAATGGCGCTGGCGATCCTGAGCAACTCGGAGGTGATCTCTGGCTTTCCTGACCACTTCAACCGTCTGAGAAATCAGTTCTGGACCAAGCATCTGCCTCTCTCCGACATCGTCCCATGCTAACGGAGATCTGCACTTCCTGCCATACAGAGCCTCGAAGGGTGCCATCTGGATACTGGCCTGGAAACTATTGTTGTACGAGAATTCTACCAGGTGCAGGTGATCCTCCCATGAACCACCGAAGTCAAGGGTACATGACCGCAACATATCTTCGAGAGTTTGTATAGTACGCTCTGATTGCCCATCTGTCTGCGGATGATACGCTGAGCTGAACTTGAGACGAGTCCCCAAACTTTGATGAAGACTGCGCCAGAAGTGCGATGTGAATCTCGTATCCCTGTCTGATACTATGCTGACTGGCACTCCATGAAGTCGGACGATCTGCCTGAGATACATTTCTGCTAGCTGCGCCGTCGACTGTCCAACTCTAAATGGAAGAAAATGTGCCACCTTGGTAAGCCTGTCCACAATGACCCAAATAGCATCTCTGCCTGCCGGAGACCTGGGTAACCCAGTCACGAAATCCATGGTTATGTGTTCCCATTTCCATTCTGGGATCGGTAAAGGTTGAGAAGTCCAGCTGGCCTCTGATGTTCAGCCTTGACCTGTTGGCAAACCAAACATCGAGAGACATACCGGGCTATCTCCCTCTTCATACCATTCCACCAAAAGTGTGACGAATATCTCGTACATCTTCGTGCCGCCTGGGTGAATGGAGTACTGCGAACTGTGAGCCTCTGCCATGACTTCCTGTCTGATATCTCCACTGGGTACACAAAGACGCGTGCCGTGTCGAAGTGTACCATCTTCATGAATACATAACTCTGGCCTTCTTCCTGCCTCGCACTCTGCTCTGAGCCGCTGAATCTTGGAATCTGTTAACTGTGATGTCCGGATCCTCTCAACTATGGTGGACTGAATCTGTAGGCTGGCCATCAAGGCCACATTGGAAGGAAGAATCACTTCAATTCCCATCTTCTGAAGATCTGACAATAGCTCTGGTTGCGCTGTTAGGAGTAGACTCCGGCTCTCCTGCTCAATGCATCTGCTACCACGTTGGCCTTCCCTGGGTGATACTGCAAGTCCACATCATAGTCCACAAGTAGCTCGAGCCATCTTCTCTGCCGCATATTAAGATCCTTCTGGGTGAAAACATACTTCAGGCTCTTATGATCAGTAAATATCTCCACTCTGTCCCCGTACAAGTAGTGCCTCCACAACTTAAGTGCAAACACTACCGCTGCTAGCTCCAAGTCGTGGGTCGGGTAATTCTTCTCATGATCACGGAGTTGACGTGACGCATAAGCAATTACCTTCCCATGCTGCATCAAAACACATCCCAATCCTCTGCCTGAAGCGTCACAATAAACTGTGAATCCTCCGGTCCCATCTGGAAGTGTGAGAATGGGAGCCGTTATCAAACCTCGCTTCAACTTCTCAAATGATTCCTGACATTCTGCTGCCCAAACGAACGGCACATCCTTGCGGGTCAACTGGGTCATCGGCGCTGAAATCCTTGCAAAATCAGACGAACCGCCGGTAGTAGCCGGCCAACCCAAGAAAGCTGCGAACTTCTGCCACTGAGCTGGGTACTGGCCATGCCTCGATAGCCACAATCTTCTGGGGATCAACTTCCACTCCTCCTCTGGTAATGATGTGACCCAAGTAAGAAATGCGATCGAGCCAGAACTCGCATTTACTGAACTTGGCGTACAACTGGTGCTCTCTGAGAATCTGGAGGACAACTCTGAGATGCTGCTCGTGCTCTGCTTCACACTTGCTGTAGACCAGGATGTCATCAAGGAACACTATCACAAACTGATCCAAGTAAGGCATGAAAATACGGTTCATGAGGTCCATGAACACTGCCGGCGCATTGGTCGCTCCAAAGGGCATAACTAGAAACTCCCAATGCCCGTACCTAGATCTGAACGCCGTCTTCGGGATGTCCTGCTCTCTGACTCTGATCTGGTGGTATCCTGACCGCAAGTCTATCTTCGAGAAAACTGAAGCCCCCTTGAGTTGATCAAACAAGTCATCTATCCTTGGAAGAGGGTATCTGTTCTTAATTGTCACTGAGTTCAAGGTACGATAATCTACACATAGCCTGGACGTACCATCCTTCTTTTTCACAAGAAGCATCGGGGCTCCCCAAGGCGATCCACTAGCACGAATGAATCCCTTGGTTCTAAGTTCTTCAATCATTTGTACAAAATCTCCAACTCTGAAGGCGCCATTCTGTAGACTCGCTCTGATACTGGTGCTGTTCCGGGAATCAAGTCGATGGTGAACTCGATCTCCCGCTCTGGTGGCATCCCTGGAAGTTCCTCTGGGAAGACATCTGGAAACTCTTCAACTATTCGGGCAACTGCACTGCTGCTACTGCCATCCGCAATACTGGAGGAGAAGGCTCTACTGTGCCTCTGGAAAATGAAAACTCTGGCTCTCCGGGAATACTAAAGACAACTCTGCCAACATGGCAGTCTATCCTAGCATAATGGTTCCTCAACCAATCCATGCCTAGGACTACATCATAGTCTGCCATAGGAAACTCTATGAATCTAGCGGGGAACTCTCTACCGCTAACTACGATCCGACACGAGGAAAACACTCGATCCACTCCCACAAGACCATTACCAGTAAGTATATTGAGCCTCACTGATAATGACTCGGGCTCCAATCCTATCCGTGTCGCAAATCGTGCAGACATGAATGAATGCGATGCACCAGAATCAAATAATACAGATGCTGGAAAGGTGTTGACGAGAATAGTACCTGCCACTACCTCACCTGGTGCAACTTCTTCTTCCATGGTCATCATCATAGCCTGACCTCTAGCTGCGGGTCCCCTCTGCTGGAAACCCCTCTGTCGGTTCTGTGCTGGAGCCTGGGTGAACTGCTGCTGGTTCTGTTGCTGAAAGGCCTGGGCCTGAGGCAACAATGGCCTAGGGTACTGCTGCTGCTGCTGCTGGACTGGAACTGGGGCTGGTCCCCTCACTGAAGAACTAGAAAGGTTGGATGATGATGGACCTCCCCTATTCGGGCAGGTCCCTATCTGGTGGTCTGCTCCTCCACAAGCCAGGCACAATCCCTGTGCCCTACGACACTCTGCCACTACATGGCCCGGCTTCCCGCAATGAGAACATCCCACCGCGGAAGACTGCTTCTGCTTCTGCTGCTGCGGGTACGTCGGGGTCGAATGCTGAACCGACGTCACTGAGGCCACCCGCCTCGGAGTTCCAATGGTTAATCCCCTAGCTGCCGGGGCTGGAGCTGAAGATTGGTGCATCTGGTTGTGGGACCGTTTCCTGCCTCCGGTCCTGTCCACAATTCTCCGGGAGGTATACTCATGCCTCCTTGCTGCCTTCAACACTGCATCGAACGTCTGGTGTCGAACTGCTCCACAGCCAATAATATCTCTAAGTGCAGCCCTTGCTGGAACCGCTGAGCCCTATCGAACTCGGTTGCCACCAAGGTGGGGGCGAACCTACTCAGCCTGGAAAACTCGGTCGCATAGCCATCGACCGTCCTGCCTCCTTGCTTCAAGTTGGTGAATCTGGTCTGCAGGTCGTACCGTGCCACCGCATCGAAGTACTTCGTCTGGAATCTTTCTCTGAACGTCGCCCAAGTGACTGGTGCCGCTAATCCCATGGCCTGAGCTGCCCACCAATCGCGAGCCAAGTCTAACAACTGTAGGCGTACCACCGCCACCTTCTCATTTTCAGGTGTCCTAGCCGCTTCTAGAACCACCTCGGTATCCTGAAGCCAAGCGTCCGCGGCAACCGCATCTTCACTGCCATCAAAGAAGGGAGGGTTCAAGCGCTTGAAACTGTTGGCCGCTTGATTTCCTTGGGGACCTCCTCGGTTTAGTGCATCATGAACTTCCTGGTGCAAGGCGTCGCCTCGACGATCTTGGGATGCAAGCAGTTCTCTGATAAGCCCTACCAAAGGTCCCTCATCCTGTCTAGCTGGTTGAACGGGCGGAGCTTCCTGAACTAGAGGTTCTGAGCCTCCGGGAAGCATAACTCGGGAGGCTACTCCAGAGTGCTGAACTTGATCTTCCTGGCGCTGGGGTGCTTGTCGAGCTTCCTCTGGCTGGTTGGCAGGTCCGGGAGTAATGCCGCTGAAGAAGACGACATAGGGAACAATAAGGAAAGGACCAGGACAGATCAATGATACAAGCATGTGATCAGGTCAAGAATCTCAGGGATTTGAAAATACGGGTGGAGATCAAGGGCGAATATTGATTGAGACATCTATGGGTAAACCCTCACATTTCTTGATTGACAAGACCTGCATGGGCCACCACTTAAACCGTGTCACGCCCCAGAACCAGAATACTGGAGAGCGGGGGCAGACACAGCCAGCTACGTATTGAAATAGAATACATCTCAACTATACGGTCACGGCTGTCTAGATATGAGGGTTTACTACAAGCCAGCAGTCTCTTAAGGTCAAGCCTATTGTCTCAATCTCAAGCAATTAACAGAGTTACAAGATGTTAGAGCATCAAATATATATATAGGCGTCCCAAATATTACATATTGGATGATCATGAAGCTAGTCGTACAAATGATAGGACTAGCAAGAGTTCAGTCATACATGATCAACCCTAGGATTTGTTAATCATGTTTACAGCCCGTAGGCAGACAGTAAGTAAATGTGCATCGAGCTAACAGGTGCTCGTCGGCTAAACGCCTCAAAAGAATAAATTTACATATAAGTGGGTGAATCAAAAGGAAAACCCACTCTTGCCCGGGTTCCGTCTAGTTTCACCATTGGGCTGGAAGCTTGGTAGATCCTCGGGAGCTGCTCCGAAATCTGGCCACACAAAACCAGCTGGGTCAAACCCCAGAAAGAGCAAGTGCCACAAAGGAGGCCACAAATAAGAACAAAGCCAGCATATCAGAACATAAGAATAAAAGAAGTACAAGTATAAAAGTACACAGAGCGATAAAACTAGGGACGTGGAACCATTCCGGGAGCCAGGTTACAATCCTTAAACCAAACAAGGACCGGGATTGTACCCCTTCGCCTGAATAGTCACTGTCTCTACCCATTTATCGTTAGATATAAGTAAACAATCATGATCAAGGTTCCAGGTACAGGGCTAGAGACTTAGACAGAGCTGGACACCATTCATTCACAATCGGCCAAGCAAGTACTACGGCTTACTACTTTAACTAACTAGGGTTATCACAAGCCTAATTACTAACAAGATGCAAGTGAGAAACTCCCAGTCCCAAGCCCTGCAGACCATCCAGTTATCCTTCCGCGGGTTGAGAGTTATAGGTGGGTACATCGCCCGGGAGACAAATGTACCCTTAGGTGACTTAGAGGGTGCAACACATGACAGTGTGCTGGAAATGTGCTCTACTCGTCGGCAAGCTACAAGTCCATTAAAGCGCCCAGATAACGAGATTGCCTGTGACCGGGTTCTCCATGTTCTAGTTTGATCTAATCATTAGCCTAGTCCAATTTAGCGCGAGTCCCTGGCCGTGGTACCCAGGAAGTCACGTCCTAGACATGATGCAAGACAAGACAAGTGGATTGTACAAGCAAGCAAGCAGGAACACCCACGGTGTCAAGGCAAGTCAAGTTAAGTTATCAAGTCAAGTCAAGTTAAGAGTGCGCCGCCACGGCCACTATCAAGTTATCAGGTTACCAGTTACAAGTCAAGTCAAGTGCGCCACCACGGGCCACTATCAAGTCAGGTTAGTCAGGTCAGAAGTGTACCACCATGGGTCACTTATCAAGTTATGCTAGTTCCTTGCCATACCAGGCCATATACAATAGTTTCCAAATATACAAGTAAAATCAAGTTCATGACAAAAGGCGTAAGGATATAAAATGGGCGTAAAATACCTGATACAATACCAATATATAGGATCATAAAAGAGCCAAGACCAAGAAATAACAAATTCATCATAAACAAGTAGGTAGCACAAGGGGGTCAAAGGTTGGGCTACGCAGGGTATAGACTGCGCATACAAGGCTGCGCAAGAGTTGTCTTGCGCAAGGGTTATATTGCGCAAGGGTTATTGCGCAAGGTGAGCAGTACGCAAGCAATACGCAATGCACAGTACGCAAGCCACTACGCAATGCACAGTACGCAGGCCAGCATACGCAGGGGCTACGCAAGTCACTACGCAAGCAATACGCAATGCACACTACGCAAGCAATACGCAGGCCAGCATACACAGGGGCTACGCAAGCCACTACGCAATGCACAGTACGCAGGCCAGCATACGCAGGGGCTACGCAAGCCACTACGCAAGCAATACGCAATGCACACTACGCAAGCAATACGCAATGCACAGTACGCAGGCCAGCATACGCAGGTGCAATACGCAGGGTGCAATACGCAGGGTGCAATACGCAGGGTGCAATACGCAGGGTACAATACGCAGGGTGCAATACGCAGGGTGCAATACGCAGGGTGCAATACGCAGAAGACCCTAAGCAAGGGTTCTACGCAAGCAACACTACGCAGGAGCTCTACGCGGAGGCCGTACGCGGGAGCCGCGTGGCCAACAAGAGGGAAAGGCTATGTTCTTCTCCTACCTCTGTCCGAGAGGAAGAACACCCAACCCAAAAACTTCAATTGTTCATAACTTTGCCAAATCAAAACCAAATTTAGATTTTAAGGTTCTAACTTGAGTAAAATTGAATTCTCTTCCATATGGAAGCATCAAAAACCCATAAAATCCAACTAAAAATAGATCAAACCATGTAAATCCGAAAATAATTAAAACCTAGATCTAGAACAATGGAGACTCCAAATCACAAAATTCCAAGTTCTAATGTTGTTCTCCATGTCCTAATCTAGCTAATGAACAAATAAAAAGAGGTGCTTATTTAATGGCAAGATGCACTTGCCTATGGGTGTTGGTGGAGGAAGAAGAAGAAGAAGAAATTAATGGAGAAATTATGGAGGAGAGAGAAAGTAGGTGGGTTATAATGAGGGTGTTGTGGTGTAATGGAGGTGGTGTGGGCTATGGTGTTCCATCATGACAAACCAAACCAAACCAATCTCAAAATAAAACCAAGCCATGGTTTAAAACCCAACTACAAGAATTCAAAAATCCGCAAGTCGAGAATAATAAAATACGCGCCAAAATCCAAATACGAGCATAATACAAATTACGGAAAATGAGGGTGACAACTCTACCCACCTTCAAAGAATTCCGTCCTCGAATTAAATCAAGGAGCTAGAGATTGCCACGACAACTATACTAAGCAGACAAGCTCACTAAGCAGTTCAATCATACAATCATACAATGCAAGCAAGGAAGGGAAAGCGTAAGGTATAAGAAAGACATTATACCTCACGAGTCAAACAGGTAGGGATATCGCGATCGGATGTCGTCCTCACGCTCCCACGTTGACTCACCTAGAGAGTGATGACCCAAGCAACACGGACTAATTTAATAGTCTTGTTCTTGAGCGTCTTCTCCTCGGTCCAATATAGACACGGGCCTCTCCTCATACGAAAGGTTGGTACCAACAACCAATTCTGAATGATCTAGGATATGGCTCGGGTCCGGGATGTACATCTTAATTGGGATACATGGAAACATCATGTACCTCACTTAGCGACGGCGGAAGAGCGAGACGATAGGACACGTCACCTACTCGCTCTAGAATATCGAACGGCCCTATTACCTAGGACTAAGCTTTCCCCGTACGCCAAAACGAATGACGCCGGGTAGGCGAGATCCTAAGGAATACATGGTCGCCGACGGCAAATTCTAAGGGACGCCGATGAGCATCGGCCCAATGGCGCTGGCGATCCTGAGCAACTCGGAGGTGATCTCTGGCTTTCCTGACCACTTCAACCGTCTGAGAAATCAGTTCTGGACCAAGCATCTGCCTCTCTCCGACATCGTCCCATGCTAACGGAGATCTGCACTTCCTGCCATACAGAGCCTCGAAGGGTGCCATCTGGATACTGGCCTGGAAACTATTATTGTACGAGAATTCTACCAGGTGCAGGTGATCCTCCCATGAACCACCGAAGTCAAGGGTACATGACCGCCATATCTTCGAGAGTTTGTATAGTACGCTCTGATTGCCCATCTGTCTGCGGATGATACGCTGAGCTGAACTTGAGACGAGTCCCCAAACTTTGATGAAGACTGCGCCAGAAGTGCGATGTGAATCTCGTATCCCTGTCTGATACTATGCTGACTGGCACTCCATGAAGTCGGACGATCTGCCTGAGATACATTTCTGCTAGTGCGCCGTCGACTGTCCAACTCTAAATGGAAGAAAATGTGCCACCTTGGTAAGCCTGTCCACAATGACCCAAATAGCATCTCTGCCTGCCGGAGACCTGGGTAACCCAGTCACGAAATCCATGGTTATGTGTTCCCATTTCCATTCTGGGATCGGTAAAGGTTGAAGAAGTCCAGCTGGCCTCTGATGTTCAGCCTTGACCTGTTGGCAAACCAAACATCGAGAGACATACCGGGCTATCTCCCTCTTCATACCATTCCACCAAAAGTGTTGACGAATATCTCTGTACATCTTCGTGCTGCCTGGTGAATGGAGTACTGCGAACTGTGAGCCTCTGCCATGACTTCCTGTCTGATATCTCCACTGGGTACACAAAGACGCGTGCCGTGTCGAAGTGTACCATCCTCATGAATACATAACTCTGGCCTTCTCCCTGCCTCGCACTGCTCTGAGCCGCTGAATCTTGGAATCTGTTAACTGTGCTGTCCGGATCCTCTCAACTATGGTGGACTGAATCTGTAGGCTGGCCATCAAGGCCACATTGGAAGGAAGAATCACTTCAATTCCATCTTCTGAAGATCTGACAATAGCTCTGGTTGCGCTGTTAGGGTAGACTCCGGCTCTCCTGCTCAATGCATCTGCTACCACGTTGGCCTTCCCTGGGTGATACTGCAAGTCCACATCATAGTCCACAAGTAGCTCGAGCCATCTTCTTGCCGCATATTAAGATCCTTCTGGGTGAAAACATACTTCAGGCTCTTATGATCAGTAAATATCTCCACTATGTCCCCGTACAGTAGTGCCTCCACAACTTAAGTGTAAACACTACCGCTGCTAGCTCCAAGTCGTGGGTCGGGTAATTCTCTCATGATCACGGAGTTGACGTGACGCATAAGCATTACCTTCCCATGCTGCATCAAAACATCACAATCCTCTGCCTGAAGCGTCCAATAAACTGTGAATCCTCCGGTCCCATCTGGAAGTGTGAGAATGGGAGCCGTTATCAAACCTCGCTTCAACTTCTCAAATGATTCCTGACATTCTGCTGCCCAAACGAACGGCACATCCTTGCGGGTCAACTGGGTCATCGGCGCTGAAATCCTTGCAAAATCAGAGACGAACCCGCGGTAGTAGCCGGCCAACCCAAGAGAAAGCTGCGAACTTCTGCCACTGAGCTGGGTACTGGCCATGCCTCGATAGCCACAATCTTCTGGGATCAACTTCCACTCCTCCTCTGGTAATGATGTGACCCAAGTAAGAAATGCGATCGAGCCAGAACTCGCATTTACTGAACTTGGCGTACAACTGGTGCTCTGAGAATCTGGAGGACAACTCTGAGATGCTGCTCGTGCTCTGCTTCACACTTGCTGTAGACCAGGATGTCATCAAGGAACACTATCACAAACTGATCCAAGTAAGGCATGAAAATACGGTTCATGAGGTCCATGAACACTGCGGCGCATTGGTCGCTCCAAAGGGCATAACTAGAAACTCCCAATGCCCGTACTAGATCTGAACGCCGTCTTCGGGATGTCCTGCTCTCTGACTCTGATCTGGTGGTATCCTGACCGCAAGTCTATCTTCGAGAAAATGAAGCCCCCTTGAGTTGATCAAACAAGTCATCTATCCTTGGAAGAGGGTATCTGTTTTAATTGTCACTGAGTTCAAGGTACGAAATCTACACATAGCCTGGACGTACCATCCTTCTTTTTCACAAGAAGCATCGGGGCTCCCAAGGCGATCCACTAGCACGAATGAATCCCTTGGTCTAAGTTCTTCAATCATTTTGTACAAAATCTCCAACTCTGAAGGCGCCATTCTGTAGACTCGCTCTGATACTGGTGCTGTTCCGGGAATCAAGTCGATGGTGAACTCGATCTCCCGCTCTGGTGGCATCCTGGAAGTTCCTCTGGGAAGACATCTGGAAACTCTTCAACTATTCGGGGCAACTGCACTGTGCTACTGCCATCCGCAACTACTGGAGGAGAAGGCTCTACTGTGCCTCTGGAAATGAAAACTCTGGCTCTCGGGAATACTAAAGACAACTCTGCCAACATGGCAGTCTATCCTAGCATAATGGTTCCTCAACCAATCCATGCCTAGGAACATCATAGTCTGCCATAGGAAACTCTATGAATCTAGCGGGGAACTCTCTACCGCTAACTGATCCGACACGAGGAAAACACTGATCCACTCCCACAAGACCATTACAGTAAGTATATTGAGCCTCACTGATAATGACCGGGCTCCAATCCTATCCGTGTCGCAAATCGTGCAGACATGAATGAATGCGATGCACCAGAATCAAATAATACAGATGCTGGAAAGGTGTGACGAGAATAGTAACCTGCCATACCTCACCTGGTGCAACTTTCTTCCATGGTCATCATCATCGCTGACCTCTAGCTGCGGGTCCCCTCTGCTGGAAACCCCTCTGTCGGTTCTGTGCTGGAGCCTGGGTGAACTGCTGCTGGTTCTGTTGCTGAAAGGCCTGGGCTGAGGCAACAATGGCCTAGGGTACTGCTGCTGCTGCTGCTGGACTGGAACTGGGGCTGGTCCCCTCACTGAAGAACTAGAAAGGTTGGATGGATGGACCTCCTATTCGGGCAGGTCCCTATCTGGTGGTCTGCTCCTCCACAAGCCAGGCACAATCCCTGTGCCCTACGACACTCTGCCACTACATGGCCCGGCTTCCGCAATGAGAACACCAGCGGAAGACTGCTTCTGCTTCTGCTGCTGCGGGTAGTCGGGGTCGAATGCTGAACGTCATGGGCCACCCGCCTCGGAGTTCCAATGGTTAATACCCTAGCTGCCGGGGTGGAGCTGAAGATTGGTGCATCTGGTTGTGGGACCGCTTCCTGCCTCGGTCCTGTCCACAATCTCCGGGAGGTTATATACATGCCTCCTTGCTGCCTTCAACACTGCATCGAACGTCTGGTGCTCGAACTGCTCCACAGCCAATAATATCTCTAAGTGCAGCCCTTGCTGGAACCGCTGAGCCCTATCGAACTCGGTTGCCACCAAGGTGGGGGCGAACCTACTCAGCCTGGAAAACTCGGTCGCATAGCCATCGACCGTCCTGCCTCCTTGCTTCAAGTTGGTGAATCTGGTCTGCAGGTCGTACCGTGCCACCGCATCGAAGTACTTCGTCTGGAATCTTTCTCTGAACGTCGCCCAAGTGACTGGTGCCGCTAATCCCATGGCCTGAGCTGCCCACCAATCGCGAGCCAAGTCTAACAACTGTAGGCGTACCACCGCCACCTTCTCATTTTCAGGTGTCCTAGCCGCTTCTAGAACCACCTCGGTATCCTGAAGCCAAGCGTCCGCGGCAACCGCATCTTCACTGCCATCAAAGAAGGGAGGGTTCAAGCGCTTGAAACTGTTGGCCGCTTGATTTCCTTGGGGACCTCCTCGGTTTAGTGCATCATGAACTTCCTGGTGCAAGGCGTCGCCTCGACGATCTTGGGATGCAAGCAGTTCTCTGATAAGCCCTACCAAAGGTCCCTCATCCTGTCTAGCTGGTTGAACGGGCGGAGCTTCCTGAACTAGAGGTTCTGAGCCTCCGGGAAGCATAACTCGGGAGGCTACTCCAGAGTGCTGAACTTGATCTTCCTGGCGCTAGGGTGCTTGTCGAGCTTCCTCTGGCTGGTTGGCAGGTCCGGGAGTAATGCCGCTGAAGAAGACGACATAGGGAACAATAAGGAAAGGACCAGGACAGATCAATGATACAAGCATGATCAGGTCAAGAATCTCAGGGATTTGAAAATACGGGTGGAGATCAAGGGCGAATATTGATTGAGACATCTATGGGTAAACCCTCACATTTCTTGATTGACAAGACCTGCATGGGCCACCACTTAAACCGTGTCACGCCCCAGAACCAGAATACTGGAGAGCGGGGGCAGACACAGCCAGCTACGTATTTGAAATAGAATACATCTCAACTATACGGTCACGGCTGTCTAGATATGAGGGTTTACTACAAGCCAGCAGTCTCTTAAGGTCAAGCCTATTGTCTCAATCTCAAGCAATTCACAGAGTTACAATATTAGAGCATCAAATATATATATATAAGGCGTCCCAAATATTACATATTGGATGATCATGAAGCTAGTCGTACAAATGATAGGACTAGCAAGAGTTCAGTCATACATGATCAACCCTAGGATTTGTTAATCATGTTTACAGCCCGTAGGCAGACAGTAAGTAAATGTGCATCGAGCTAACAGGTGCTCGTCGGCTAACGCCTCAAAAGAATAAATTTACATATAAGTGGGTGAATCAAAAGGAAAACCCACTCTTGGCCCGGGTTCCGTCTAGTTGTCACCATTGGGCTGGAAGCTTGGTAGATCCTCGGGAGCTGCTCCGAAATCTGGCCACACAAAACCAGCTGGGTCAAACCCCAGAAAGAGCAAGTGCCACAAAGGAGGCCACAAATAAGAACAAAAGCCAGCATATCAGAACATAAAGAATAAAAGAAAAGTACAAGTAGTAAAAGTACACAGAGCGATAAAAGACTAGGGACGTGGAACCATTCCGGGAGCCAGGTCACAATCCTTAAAAAACAAGGACCGGGATTGTACCCCTTCGCCTGAATAGCTCACTGTCTCTACCCATTTATCGCTAGATATAGTAAAACAATCATGATCAAGGGTTCCAGGTACAGGGGCTAGACAAGACTTAGACAGAGCTGGACACCATTCATTCACAATCGGCCAAGCAAGTACTACGGCTTACTACTTTAACTAACTAGGGTTATCACAAGCCTAATTACTAACAATGCAAGTGAGAAACTCCCAGTCCCAAGCCCTGCAGACCATCCAGTTATCCTTCCGCGGGTTGAGAGTTATAGGTGGGTACATCGCCCGGGAGACAAATGTACCCTTAGGTGACTTAGAGGGTGCAACACATGACAGTGTGCTGGAAATGTGCTCTACTCGTCGGCAAGCTACAAGTCCATTAAAGCGCCCAGATAACGAGATTGCCTGTGACCGGGAATTCTCCCTGTTCTAGTTTGATCTAATCATTAGCCTAGTCCAATTTAGCGCGAGTCCCTGGCCGTGGTACCCAGGAAGTCACGTCCTAGACATGATGCAAGACAAGACAAGTGGATTGTACAAGCAAGCAAGCAGGAACACCCACGGTGTCAAGGCAAGTCAAGTTAAGTTATCAAGTCAAGTCAAGTTAAGAGTGCGCCGCCACGGCCACTATCAAGTTATCAGGTTACCAGTTACAAGTCAAGTCAAGAGTGCGCCACCACGGGCCACTATCAAGTCAGGTTAGTCAGGTCAGAAGTGTACCACCATGGGTCACTTATCAAGTTATGCTAGTTCCTTGCCATACCAGGCCATATACAATAGTTATTCCAAATACAAGTAAAATCAAGTTCATGACAAAAGGCGTAAGGATATAAAATGGGCGTAAAATACCTGATACAATACCAATATATATAGGATCATAAAAGAGCCAAGACCAAGAAATAACAAATTCATCATAAACAAGTAGGTAGCACAAGGGGGTCAAAGGTTGGGCTACGCAGGGTATAGACTGCGCATACAAGGCTGCGCAAGAGTTGTCTTGCGCAAGGGTTATTGCGCAAGGGTTATATTGCGCAAGGTGAGCAGTACGCAAGCAATACGCAATGCACAGTACGCAAGCCACTACGCAATGCACAGTACGCAGGCCAGCATACGCAGGGGCTACGCAAGTCACTACGCAAGCAATACGCAATGCACACTACGCAAGCAATACGCAGGCCAGCATACACAGGGGCTACGCAAGCCACTACGCAATGCACAGTACGCAGGCCAGCATACGCAGGGGCTACGCAAGCCACTACGCAAGCAATACGCAATGCACACTACGCAAGCAATACGCAATGCACAGTACGCAGGCCAGCATACGCAGAGTGCAATACGCAGGGTGCAATACGCAGGGTGCAATACGCAGGGTGCAATACGTAGGGTGCAATACGCAGGGTGCAATACGCAGGGTGCAATACGTAGAAGACCCTAAGCAAGGGTTCTACGCAAGCAACACTACGCAGGAGCTCTACGCGGAGGCCGTACGCGGGAGCCGCGTGGCCAACAAGAGGGAAAGGCTATGTTCTTCTCCTACCTCTGTCCGAGAGGAAGAACACCCAACCCAAAAACTTCAATTGTTCATAACTTTGCCAAATCAAAACCAAATTTAGATTTTTAAGGTTCTAACTTGAGTAAAATTGAATTCTCTTCCATATGGAAGCATCAAAAACCCATAAAATCCAACTAAAAATAGATCAAAACCATGTAAATCCGAAAATAATTAAAACCTAGATCTAGAACAATGGAGACTCCAAATCACAAAATTCCAAGTTCTAATGTTGTTCTCCATGTCCTAATCTAGCTAATGAACAAATAAAAAGAGGTGCTTATTTAATGGCAAGATGCACTTGCCTATGGTGTTGGTGGAGGAAGAAGAGAAGAAGAAATTAATGGAGAAATTATGGAGGAGAGAGAAAGTAGGTGGGTTATAATGAGGGTGTTGTGGTGTAATGGAGGTGGTGTGTAGGCTATGGTGTTCCATCATGACAAACCAAACCAAACCAA
This sequence comes from Iris pallida, assembly GCA_029216955.1. Lineage (NCBI taxonomy): Eukaryota > Viridiplantae > Streptophyta > Magnoliopsida > Asparagales > Iridaceae > Iris > Iris pallida. The sequence continues at coordinate 21,766,015 of JANAVB010030817.1, forward strand.
TCTCCAAAATAAAACCAAGCCATGGTTTAAAACCCAACTACAAGAATTCAAAAATCCGCAAGTCGAGAATAATAAAATACGCGCCAAAATCCAAATACGAGCATAATACAAATTACGGAAAATGAGGGTGACACTATAGCCATCCTTTTTTTTTCAAATTCCCTCCTCCCTGAGCTTCTGTCAACTTGGGACTGCAGGCTAGGCCTGTAGTCCTCAACTAAAACTTCTGTCAACTGAAGCTTCATTAGAAGTGCACAAACAAAACATAAATCAAAATCAAAATCAAAATCATGAAATGTTGGATTAGAACATCATTAATTATAAGCTAATAGCCATGGTTTAAAGTATCGGCCGATACCGATACGATAGTAGTGATACACAACTGAAGCTTTCCAACATAGTAGTGATCCACAAAATGGGGAAAGCTAAAACACTCAAGCACTAAAGCAAGCTAAACAGTAGCTTTCCAACATAACCCAAAATCTTCCAGAAAAAAGAAAATACATAGTAGCTTTCCAAAACAGTAGCAATCCAACATAGTAGCTTCAGGTGCCGTAAAGCCTCACTATAACCCAAAAGAAAAAAAGAAAATACACATTCATTCAATTACAACATCAAAATAGTCTGCGGGCCTGATTTCGGGGTTCTCGATCTTCATCAAACTCTTATAAGCATTTATTGTGCCCAAATAAGGAATCGTCCAACCGATCGCTTCAGCTGGTGCATGCTTTGACCAAGAACTCGCTGGGAGGAATAGGAGCATGTCCAATAAATCTGGGAATGACAAAGTGTTCTCCGACACGGCTAATTGCAGGAAGAGTAGTTCGAACGTGGTTGTCCGGTGGATGGCACATTGGAAAGAAGGTATTGTTATTGTTAGGTGAAAGAAGTACGAGTGGTATACTATACCTATTAGCAAACAGGTATGCAGCGGAAGGGACGGATAAGTAGTTTGCTTTTCCACAAACGGTCTCATTGCAAACAAGGCTCGTTAACAAAGAACTAACCATTACGATACCAAGTAACTTGGTGTACAATGGAAGATGTGACTGTAACTCTGAATGAAGCTCGGCTCGTACTTGTCTCCACCCTTCTATGAAAATACCCAAGGTGTCGGGCAAGAGCATGAAATCCACAATGTCCATCAGCGGGAACATCATCAATAACCCATATATAGTGCCGTATCTCAAGCGAAAATGCGTCACTGTAGACGCCGAGAGCAGAAGGTAAGTGTTTCTCAACTCCGTCAGCGGGAACATCATCGACTGTTTTCTGTTTCCTCCGGCAAACGGACAACTTACTCCTCTGAGACCCAGTAGAAGGTAAGCTATCTTCTGCTCTCTGAAACATTCGATCAACATGCTCGAATGAGGATGGATTTCTGAGTAGACTGGATCTTCTTCTTTTGTGCGCTAGTCAGTCTTGTCTGTGGTCTTCCCTTACGAGCGGAAACAACGGATGGCTCTTGCAATCGAGTAGATGATGGGTTAGCAAGTTCATGTATTTGGTTTTCGATAGACCGTCTTTCTGGTCCAAGTGAGGCGCACCATCTAGCGTGGAGTAGTTTCACCTGCGGCAGAGAGTAGAAGTCATCTTCAAGAGCAACCGGAGGCATAATTGACAGTTGTCTCCACCGTTGATCGACATCGTCTACCGGGATTGGTCTTCCTTCACGTCGATATAAGTTGATTTTATGTGCACACGGTAGGCCGAGAGAATGGCGATATGCACAACCACAAACATCAGGATCAAAACCAACGAATTTAGCCCTCTCAATCTCCTCTATTAGTAATCCCAGCGCTTTGTGGGACACTTCGTGAGTTAAGGCATCCAACATGTTTCTTTCTTATGATCATGTTTTGTAATATTGAGACTCATCTCAAATAATGCTTTAATCTCATGGAGGGCGGACGATATCATCATATCCATCGCTTCCCAAACAGACACGAAGTTACCAAGCGATGACCGAAGACGTTTCTTCAAACTTGAGTGCGCTCCCTCGGCCCGGTTTGTAGTGGTTGTGCCATAATGCTTCAACTTGTTGGTCCACGCTAAAACAAATTGCTCTTTATGTGGTGCTAGCTAAGTATCGTTGATGTATATACATGCCGGATTACTCGGCCCCCACTTCTCCTTGAACAAGTACCATGCCGTGTCGTAACTGTCTATGGTAGTGGCTCGCCACACAAGTTCCCAATCCTTATAGAATTCAGTAAAGTGGACCTTATCGAGCTTTCCATCCACCTTTTCGAACTTTAGCTTACACTGTGATTGAACATTTCAATTTATATGCCAACTACATAAGATTCTTTGTGCGGTAGGAAATATCGTATCCACAGCACTCATTAGTGCATATTCTTTGTCTGTAACAAAAATGGAGGGCTCTTTTTGTTCATTGTAAAGTGATTTGACTCTCATCTGTCACTCCCCAATCCTGGAATATGTATTTTAATACGTAAACCGATAATTGTATTTACCTTGAATTTATACGATACTTATTATGCAGTATTTCTTCATGCATTTCCCAAAAATATTCGACAAAATATTATTTTCTAATTTATTTTCTGCATTTGGGGCCTACAGTTTTGGCTCATTTGGGTAACCTATTCTTGGTTCACCCATGGTCCATCATGAACCCTTTGGTTCATCATGAACCCATGGGTCCAAGAATTCTATATATATAACTCATCTCCTTCTCTCTCCTCTCATTTACTTCTTCTCATTTACTTCCTCCACCAACCAAGGCAAGTACCAACTTGCTCAAGAGAAGGATCCATTATTTTGTTAATGATTCTTACAAAACTATTTGCCAAAACATGTTCTTATCCTCAATCTATACTAGTTTAGAACTTGGAAATTTCTATTTTGAAGCTTTAATTTTGTAGATCTAAGTTTTAATCATTTTCGGATTTGCATGGTTTGATCTACTTTAGTTGGATTTTATGGGTTTTTGATGCTTCTATGTGGAAGAACATTCAGTTTCACCCAAGTTGGAGCTTTGGAAATCTGGATTTGGAGTTCGGATGGCCAAGTTATGATACTTTGAAGCTTGGGTTCAGCCATGGTGTTCTTGCTGTTTTGGAGAAGACAGTGAACAGTGTGCTCCTGTTTGAGCACGCTTCCTGTTGGAAGCGTGTTTCCCCTTGAGCTTGCGTGACTTTTCACGCAGCACTCTCCCCTTGAGTTTGCGTGACTTTTCACGCAGCTCTTTCCCTTGAGTTTGCGTGACTTTTCACGCTGCTCTTTCCCTTGAGCTTGCGTGACTTTTCACGCTGCTCTTTCCCTTGAGCCTGCGTGACTTTTCACGCACGCTGCCTTGTTGTGCGTATGCTTTTGATATTTTATTAGATATTATATGCCCATTTTATATCCTTACGCCTTTTGTCCTGAGCATGATATGAGCACTAATGTTACCCCGGTGAACAAAGTGCTCCTACCTGATACATGTACCTGAATGTCCTAGTTCTTGTTCATGCTCGACAAATGACTCGTAACTCCACGTGGCGTATTTGCAATGATGCATTACACTAAGGAGGGTGGAACATGTTGACATACTGATTGACATGGATCCTCTTTGGGGTACTCGTACTTGAGTACGACTTTAGGAGGATGATCATGCATGCCACAGCATGTGAGTCCAAGATTTCACCTAGGGTTAAATTAGGCAACTAAATATACTAGATGCATGGGGAGGGAAAAATCCCGAGATCGTGTTACACCAGTCGCCCTGAGATATTGTCTTGGCGCGTCGGCTGGTCTCCACGGATACTGTGTCATCCGCAACGAGTGGATGACTGTATCCGATTAATTCCTGTTATATATTATATGTCTTGGCAAGGTGGCCTCACGAGGGACCTGTGCTCCATGACACCTGTCTACGCGAACCCCTGTGTGAAACCCGTAATTTTAGTTTGCACTTTTATTTTAATTCTAATTTTTAATTTGCTAAATAAAATTTTGTTAGATTAATGTTAGCAATAAATTTTTTGAATAATGACAGAGGTTAATAATTAATTAAAATTGATAATGTTTATTCAAGTGTAAATTATTTTCCAAAATAATTAACTTGGATTTTTGTATGTTGGCCAGACCCGAACCTGATAATAAACCCAAGTTATATTCAAAAAATATTTTTTTTACAAAATTATTGAATTTTAAACTATACGTAATATTAGTTGGCCCAAAGCCAATTTATTTTTATAATGTTAAGTCCATGAACCATGACCCAATTGGCCCAAACTTAATATTAAAGTTTAGAGCCCAATTACAAGCCCTTATATTTTCTTAGTTTTTCTTAAAACCAATTTTTGGGTTGTAAGCCCAATAGAATGAGCCCAATATCCCATTGTAAGTTAACATTCATATATTAAGTTTCTTTAAGAGAGAATAGCAACATTCTCAAACTCTCTGGTGGGTTTTCATTTCATATGTAACCGAAACTTTCGGTTTTCCTATAACCGATGTTCATTTGGCTCTTGGTTTTCCCACCGGTGACCGCCGGGTTTCCCGCTGCCAACGGCCGGCCGCCGGCCTTCCCCACTCCGGTAACCCTCATTTTTGCTACTCCTATTTAAACCCTCCTCCTTCTCCACTCTTCCCCACACCATCTTTTCTCCAAATCTCTGAGAAAACCCTTTTCCGGCGAGTTTCCCGGCGATCCCAAGTTTCCAGACCCGATCCGAGCTTCCCTCGGTCAGATCGGGCCGCCCCTTCTCGGCGCACCTCCCCGGGCCGCTCGACCCGATCCGCGCCCTTCCCGTGACCGCCGGCGAACCCGCACGGCCCCCGTCCCCGTTCACGCCGGCGATCCCGCGCCCGCGTCCCCGCCGCCGTCCCCTGGCCGGCGCCCACCCCCGGCTACCTGCTGCCCCGTTGGCGTTTCCCGGTGACGCTGTCTGTTTTCGGTTCTGACCCGTTTCTATTCCGAGCTCCAATTTCGGTTTCGGTACACTCTGACTCTATACTCTTTAATTGTCGATGATGAATTCTCTGGTCCGAATCCTGCGGGATCTCGGTTTTTCGACAACGTAATTTCTACGTTGCAATTTCAGTTTTTCCGAAGTTTCCGGAAACACTTGCTGTGGTTTTTCAGTTCTGAATCAGAACAATGTTCTGAGATTTCTTGGGTTTTCCGAGAAGTTTTGGAACAATTTGGGTTTCTAGCTCTGTGTTGGAGTTTGGTTAATGTTCTTGAGTTTTCTTAAGTTTCCTTAGGAATTTTTGGTGTGGGAATGTTCTGTTGGTTGATAGTTATGTTAATGGTTCTCTTTAGCTCTGTTGTGTGTTCTGTTGGAATTTTGGAAAGTTGGTTTTTGATATTTGAGTTCGGATTTTTTTTTCAGTATTAGTTGGCTTGGGAATATATATATATTATGGTGGGTTTCGGGAGTTATTTTGCAGGTATCGGACGCGTTTCCAGTTTTTGGGTTATCCCGAAAACAGAGGGAATGCTGCCGAAATTTTCGGAAAATTTATTAAAGGATTTTTAAAATGATTTATCGGGTTAAATATTATTTTTAATATTTTGGGCGATGACCTTAACGGTCACTGGGCCCTAGCGAAATGCAAACGCACCGGTTCGACCGGACGTTGAGGCAGAGTAGCTAAACGTGAAGAATGGACCAGAGTCTGAGACTCACAATTTTCTATAATTTTAAATTAGGAATCTTAGATTTTCCTGTTATTTAATTTTGAGACTAACAATAATTTTTGTCTTATTTAAATTCATGTAAATCGGTTTGTAAGGGCATAAGCCCAATTACTTTTCGTACTGTGAAAAATGTAATAACTTCGGATTAATTTACTTTCTTTCTGGATGATTGTAGAGCAACGTAAATAGTAGAATAAATAGCTATATTTATATAAATAATAGAAATTAGTGATTTTCTCACTAAATAAATAAATATTAATTTTATGTATAAAATACAAGTTCTAACAATTTAAAATGGTAAATGCAAGTTTTCCAAAAAGTTTTACATTAAAGTTTTCTGAAAATCGTAATCAAATTGATAAATTGTTTTATAATTAGAATGAAAAGAATAAAATTTATTAGGAAAGGCAAATAGAGATTGTAACTAGTACGATTAGCTGGTTTGTAGCAATTTAATAAATAAGAGATGCTCCATTTGTAGGATTGCGAAGGCGTAACTAGCATTTTCGGAACCATCCATCGAAGTCCAGTTTAAATCAAGGCAAGTACGGTTGTGTTAATTGCAGTTTAATTAATATTAGAATTTTGCATGTTAAATACACAACTGTTACACGTACTCTCTCCTAGAGTTACATATTGAATCATTGCATCGGGATAATGGGGAGTAGCGTAGTTATCTATGATCAAAGCCCAATAGTTAATGAATGTGCGAGCTTACCCCTCTTCACACGGGGTTAGGCCGGACCGTATCAATAGGATACAATTGAATCATCCTAAACCGATCATAGATACTGCATACTCAATCACATTGTTTACTTCATAATTAAAAATTGTTGTTTCGAAATTATTTAATATTGCAAGTTTCTAATCATTATGCAAATTGTTATTTTCATAATTGTACTTGCTCCTTTCCTGACTGGATACCCCACCCCCAATAGGTTCTATTGATGAATCCGAGCTTCTGATTAATACTTACTATGACCCGGAGCTGTACCCTGCTGTGCTCCCAGAGGAGGTTCCTGATGATGATGACACTTCTGCTTAGTTGGAGTTTTAGTTTATCTTTTAAATAAAATAATGTTATGTTAAAATTGTGGACAAGCTTTGTAATGAACAAGTTTTATTTTATCGTTTAAATAAATGTTGTGGCAATTATTAGTATCAATTGTTGTTGATTGTACCTGCATATGGATTACAGCTTACTGCCGCCGTCTCAACAACGGTGCAGGCTGGGCATGATCCGAGTCGACCCAAGAAATTGGGATCGGGTCGTGACATAAAAAGGTTGGCTAGCCTTGCTGGAAAGATACGATCTGAGGATTTTTCTAATAACATGACGCGAGGATAACCTCGTTCCACTAGAAACTCGTAGACTTGATTGGCCGTGAAAATGACTTGCATGTTTCCTATTTACCTTCCGTGAATAACTGAGGGAAGCGGACTGTCATGGTGCGTGATCCAACCCATGTTCTTGTTTGATTGTTGGGTTGGTTATCGTACTATGACAGGCTGTGGACCGAAGTTATGAACGGAAGACTTATTCTGGTTGTGAAATGCTACTTCTGTGAATGACTGAGGAACATGGTCTATCATGGTACATGATCCAACCCATGTTCTTGTTTGATTGTTGGGTTGGTTATTGTGCTGCGATAGGCTATCGACCGAAGTCACGACCAGGAGATTTTATAGTTTTACCTTTTAACTTATGTGAAAGTTATAGAGTACGACACGTCCCGATTCCATGCGGCACCTTTTGTCCTTGTTTGGTTGTAAGGGTGCCATATGGGTTCGAGGATGTTGCGCTACCCTATAAGTAGCATAAGTATTACTATTATCAGTCATTCTATTAGTTGGGTTTTAATCTTAACTCTTGTGCCCCTTTGGCGGTACTTGCTATTCGGGGCTGACCCCGCTGGTTTTGTTTGGCCAGATCTCGTAGCAGAGCCAGAGGACACGATCTTCCTCCCTGACATCCATGGTGCATACTAGGAGCATGGCGGTTCGGGGACTCGAGTGGGTTTCTTCTCCACCACTCCTGCTTATACTTTTGCGGCGTTTAGCCACCGGCACCTGTTAGCCGGATTACTTGATATTTTATGTCAGTACATAATTATAATTAAATAGACTGCAGCTGTGTATAATTTTGTACTCCTGACTCTCTGAGATAGCTAAATTATAAAGCTAGTCTCTCATGATCATTTTGATGAAGCGTCAGGGACGCCTTACTGCTTTATCTTTAATGCTCATTTAATTGCTGATTTGACTTAATTGATTGAGACATAGAACTCTGTGGGACCATAGGAGACTTGATTGTAGCATGTACCCCCTAGTCTCTCGACAGCCACGATCGCCGTATGACGTTACGTACCTCATATGGAGTAGCTGGCCTAGTCCGTCCCCGTATTTCGGTACTGGGGCGTGACAAGGTTTTAGTGGTGGCCCATGCAGGTCTGATTTTCAGACTTGTGGGGTATTGCGAATTATTAGGAGTCTCAATCAAAACTTGTTCCCCTTGAAATTCTGTTTCGAATTCTCTGTCCTTGCCTTGATCTCTAACCTGACTTGCATCCTCGAAATCTTCCTTGTCCGGACTTGATAATCTTATATCTTTCTCAATAGGGGTGCTTCATTCTCAGTAGCGGGTGTGGCCCATGAGGAAGAGCAGCAAGAGCATGGCTCGACTGGGCAGCAACAGGGGAGAGAACCTTCCCAGGGCAGGCACAAGCAGAAGTGGAACCAGAGGCAGTGCAGCCGCAGGTTATTGAAACTCCTGCAGCACCAGCAGCGACGGCAGTACCAGATGCCGTAGCACTCCTGGAGATCGTCCGAGGGATTCTTGTCACTCACCAACAGCAACAGACTCGGCAGCAGGAGCAGAACGTGTTGCTGAACCAGGGGATTCAGTTAGCTCTTGAGAGGAGTGCCGGGGTTGACTCGGGAGCATCAGGAAGGTTCCGTCGCTTGAACCCGAGGTATTTTGATGGCACGGAGGATGCCATCACTGCGGATGCATGGATTCAAGACATTGAAGCCATTCTTGTGGCAGCCAAGGTTCCAGATGATGAGAAGGTTGATCAGGTCAACTGGTACTTCAGGATCTTGCCCGCGACTGGTGGGCATCAGAAGAAGTTGGTATAAGACGTCCTGTTCGTTGGACCACCTTCAGTGACAGATTCAAGGCCAAGTATTTTGGCGTAGTAGCTCGATATGAGCTCCAGCAGAAGTTTATCAGTCTCAAGCAAGCATGCAAGACCGTAGATGGGTATGCAACAGAGTTCTGCAGATTGTGCCGTTTCGCACCAGCAATGGTGGCAACGGAGCCAGAGAAAGCTATGAGGTTCCAGCAGGGACTTCATTTGGAACTATTACAGCTTGTGGAAGGACACGACTACCAGACGTTCGACGCTGTGTTGACGGCAGCCCGGAGGTACGAGCTTACCCAGCAGAGGTTGGCATCGAGGACAGGAGGTCAGAAGAGATCTCATTCCCAGGTTGGAGGAGGATCAATGCAGCGAACATCGGCACCAGCACCCGGTGTACGTATTCATGATGCAGGAGCGCCGCGGAGGACGGCCGTGGTCAACTAATACAGTACCAGTTCGGCATCAGCAGCCAAGGAACCAGCAGCAGCGTCAGGGAGCACCCCAGGGCTGTACCTTCTGTAGGAAGGCAGGGCATACGAGGGAGGTGTGTCGGTCATCGAATGGCTTATGCTTGAGGTGTGGTCGTGCAGACCATCGTATTTTCACTTGTCCTATGATGCAGAGGCCAGGAGGGCCAGCTCAACAGTTTCCAGCATTGCCAGCTCCAGTGGCAACCCCGAGTGGAGGGCCAGTATTAGCAGTAAGGCCCCTGGCCCAGCGCTTACCAACGCAGGCTCAGATGTTCCGCTAGGCACAGGAAGCCGAAGGCCCTCAGAGGTAGCAACAGCATGGTCGAGGAAGGCCGCAACAAGGGGCTCCGCGGGACCAGGCTCTCACATTATCCTTGGGAGAGGCTCTAGCGTCTAGTGACGTGGTGGCAGGTAAAATTTTTGTCACCTCATTTCCCGCTGTAGCATTATTTGATTCAGGCGCTACTCATTCATTCATCTCTGCACAATATGCTACACGGATTGGATTAGAGTTTGAGGCATTGCCGGAGAGGATGGATATACTTACCGGGAATGGGCTCGTAGAAGTTAGCAGAGTGCAATTTTCATGTCCGGTGGAGGTGTGTGGGCATTTATTGCCCGCATCATTGATTGAATTCCCTATGGGGAATTTGATGTTGTTCTTGGCATGGACTGGTTGAGAGACAGTCATGCGACAATTGATTGTAGAGGAGGTAGGGTCATATTCAGTATTCCTGGGATGGAGCAGTTCATCTTTACTCGAACCTTGAAGAATCAGGCCGGAGGCGTCATCTCAGCAGTAGTGTCAGAGCCAGGACAGATTCCGAGAGTGGTCGAAGATTTTCTCGACGTCTTCCCTGATGAGCTCCCAGGGATACCCCCAGTCAGAGAGGTAGAATTTAGCATTGAGTTGAACCCTGGAACGAGGCCTATTGCAGACAGAGTTTACAGAATGTCGCCGTCAGAACAGGATAAGTTGTATTAACATGAAGAAGAGTTGAAGTCCAAGGGATTCATCCGAGACAGTAAATCGCCCTGGGCCGCGCCAGTGATTCTAGTTCCCAAGAAGGATGGGTCGACGAGGATGTGCATCGACTACCGCAAGCTGAATACAGTAACAGTGAAGAATAAGTACCCACTACCAAGGATTGATGACCTGTTTGGCCAGTTGAGCAAGGCCAGTGTCTTTTCCAAGATTGATCTTCGGTCGGGATACTATCAAGTGAGAGTCCGGGAGCAAGACATACCGAAGACAGCATTTAGATCTAGATATGGACATTATGAGTTTTTAGTAATGCCTTTTGGACTAACCAACGCTCCCGCAGTATTCATGGATTTAATGAACCGCATATTTCTGCCGTACTTGGATAAATTTGTGGTGGTGTTCATAGATGACATTATTGTCTGTTCCAGCAGTGAAGAGGAGCATGAGAAGCATCTTAGGACTGTCTTACAGACATTGAGGGAGCATCAACTTTATGCGAAGCTTGACAAGTGTGAATTTTGGTTAGATCACATTTCGTTCCTGGGGCATATAATTTCTGGGACAGGAGTGTCAGTGGATCCGAAGAAGATTGAGGCCGTAGAGCATTGGCCAGTTCCGAGAACGGTTGCAGAAGTGCAAAGTTTCTTAGGATTAGCTGGTTACTACAGAAGGTTCGTGGCGGACTTTGCCAAGATCTCTGCACCCTTAACGCGTTTGACGCACAAGGACGTAGAGTTTGTTTGGTCAGCTAGCTGTCAGGCATCATTTGAAGAATTGAAGAAGAGATTGATCTCAGCCCCGATCTTGACACTTCTAGTAGGAGCAGGAGGCTTTACCGTATATTGTGACGCATCAGGGAAGGGTCTTGGATGTGTATTGATGCAGCATGGAAAAGTGATAGCATATGCGTCTCGGCAGCTTCGAGACCATAAGAAAAATTACCCGACTCACGATTTAGAGTTAGCAGCTGTGGTGTTTTCACTCAAGTTGTGGAGGCATTATTTATACGGGGATCGGGTAGAGATCTATACTGATCATAAGAGTTTGAAATACGTATTCACGCAGCGAGATTTGAACATGAGGCAAAGAAGATGGTTAGAACTGCTGAAGGATTTTGATTTAGATCTTCAGTATCACCCAGGCAAGGCGAATGTAGTTACGGATGCACTGAGTAGGAGAGACAGTGCCTTTATCTTGACCTCGCAGAAGCATATTTTAGATGACCTTCAGAGTATGGGAATCGAAGTAGTTTTGCCAAGGGATATAGGAAGAATGACCAGTATACAGATTCAGTCAACCTTAGTAGAGAGGATAAGGGCAGCACAAGCAGGAGATCCACAGATTCAGAAGTTGCGGTCGGAGTGTGAATCAGGCCGTAGGAAGGAGTTAGTGATTCATGAAGATGGTACGCTCAGGTTTGGAAACAGACTCTGTGTACCGAGTGGAGACCTTCGACAAGAAGTTATGTCCGAAGCTCATAGTTCTATTTACTCCATTCATCCAGGAGGAACGAAGATGTATCGAGATATCAGGCAGTTCTTTTGGTAGAATGGCATGAAAAGAGAGATAGCGAGATTTGTATCCAAGTGTCTGGTATGTCAGCAGGTGAAAGCCGAGCAGCAGAGACCAGCAGGGTTGCTACAGCCGCTTCCTATCCCAGAATGGAAATGGGAGCACATCACGATGGATTTTGTGACCGGTTTACCTAGATCCTCGACTGGTAAGAATACAGTCTGGGTAATAGTAGATCGACTCACGAAGGTCGCTCATTTTCTTCCCTTCCGAGTTGGACAAACTACTGAGCAGTTAGCAGAAATGTACATGAAGCAGATAGTAAGGCAGCACGGTGTTCCAGTTAGTATAGTATCAGATCGGGATACGCGGTTTACTTCCCATTTTTGGCGGAGCTTGCACCAAAGTTTGGGAACCAAGTTAAGATTCAGTACTGCTTATCATCCACAAACTGACGGGCAATCAGAAAGAACCATTCAGACATTAGAAGATATGCTACGGGCGTGTACCTTAGATTTTGGCGGATCTTGGGAGGATCACCTTCATCTAGTGGAGTTCTCCTATAACAACAGCTATCAGGCTAGCATTCAGATGGCCCCGTTCGAAGCATTGTACGGAAGGAAGTGCAGGTCCCCTTTGGCATGGGACGACGTCGGAGAACGGAAGTTGTTGGGGCCAGAGATGATCACGCAGACTGAGGAGATAGTTAAGTTAGTCAGAGAGCGCCTTCGAGTTACACAGGACCGACATCGTCATTGGGCAGATCAGCATCGTAGGCCTCTAGAGTTCAGGGTTGGCGACCAAGTGTTTCTGCGGATTTCGCCTACTCGGGGAATCATCAGATTTGGAACCCGGGGAAAGCTTAGTCCAAGATACGTTGGTCCTTTCAAGATTCTCGCTCGGGTAGGCGATGTGGCTTATCGACTTGCCCTTCCGCCTTCGTTAACTGGCATACATGATGTGTTTCATGTGTCCCAATTACGTAGGTATGTCCCGGATCCGAGTCACGTCCTCGATCATTCTGAGTTAGTCGTTGGTACCGACCTAACTTACGAGGAACAAACCCGTATCTATTTTGGACCGGCGAGAGAAGGTACTCAAGAATCGGACGATAAGCCTTGTCCGTGTTTCTTGGAACCATCACTCTTCGGAAGAGTCAACCTGGGAGCGCGAGGACGAGATCAGATATCGTTATCCGTATTTGTTTGACTAATAAGGTATATTTATGCACCTTATTGACACGATTCCATGCTTTTCTGCACCTGCTTATTTTGCACCTTGTGCTGTATGATAATAACTGCTATGATAGTTAACTTATATATATGATTGTGCCTTGCTTGCCCTGATTTCACTATCCTGTCTTGGCTGGAATTCCGAGGACGGAATTTTTCTAAGAAGGGTAGAGATGTCACTCTCCAATCCTGGAATACGTATTTTAATACGTAAACCGATAATTGTATTACCTTGAATTTATACGATACTTATTATGCAGTATTTCTTCATGCATTTTCCAAAAATATTCGACAAAATATATTTTCTAATTTATTTTCTGCATTTGGGGCCTATAGTTTTGGCTCATTTGGGTAACCTATTCTTGGTTCACCCATGGTCCATCATGAACCCTTTGGTTCATCATGAAACCATGGGTCCAAGAATTCTATATATATAACTCATCTCCTTCTCTCTCCTCTCATTTACTTCTTCTCATTTACTTCCTCCACCAACCAAGGCAAGTACCAACTTGCTCAAGAGAAGGATCCATTATTTTGTTAATGATTCTTACAAAACTATTTGCCAAAACATGTTCTTCTCCTCAATCTATACTAGTTTAGAACTTGGAAATTTCTATTTTGAAGCTTTGATTTTTGTAGATCTAAGTTTTAATCATTTTCGGATTTGCATGGTTTGATCTACTTTAGTTGGATTTTATGGGTTTTTGATGCTTCTATGTGGAAGAACATTCAGTTTCACCCAAGTTGGAGCTTTGGAAATCTGGATTTGGAGTTCGGATGGCCAAGTTATGATACTTTGAAGCTTGGGTTCAGCCATGGTGTTCTTGCTGTTTTGGAGAAGACAGTGAACAGTGTGCTCCTGTTTGAGCACGCTTCCTGTTGGAAGCGTGTTTTCCCTTGAGCTTCCGTGACTTTTCACGCAGCACTCTCCCCTTGAGTCTGCGTGACTTTTCACGCAGCTCTTTCCCTTGAGTTTGCGTGACTTTTCACGCTGCTCTTTCCCTTGAGCTTGCGTAACTTTTCACGCTGCTCTTTCCCTTGAGCCTGCGTGACTTTTCACGCACGCTGCCTTGTTGTGCGTATGCTTTTGATATTTTATTAGATATTATATGCCCATTTATATCCTTACGCCTTTTGTCCTGAGCATGATATGAGCACTAATGTTACCCCGATGAACAAAGTGCTCCTACCTGATACATGTACCTGAATGTCCTACTTCTTGTTCATGCTCGACAAATGACTCGTAACTCCACGTGGCGTATTTGCAATGATGCATTACACTAAGGAGGGTGAAACATGTTGACATACTGATTGACATGGATCCTCTTTGGGGTACTCGTACTTGAGTACGACTTTAGGAGGATGATCATGCAGGCCACAGCATGTGAGTCCAAGATTTCACCTAGGGTTAAATTAGGCAACTAAATATACTAGATGCATGGGGAGGGCAAAATCCCGAGATCGTGTTACACCAGTCGCCCTGAGATATTGTCTTGGCGCGCCGGCTGGTCTCCACGGATACTGTGTCATCCGCAACGAGTGGATGACTGTATCCGATTAATTCCTATTATATATTACATGTCTTGGCAAGGTGGCCTCATGAGGGACCTGTGCTCCATGACACCTGTCTACGCGAACCCCTGGGTTGGCTAGCCTTGCTGGAAAGATACGATCTGAGGATTTTTCTAATAACATGACGCGAGGATAACCTCGTTCCACTAGAAACTCGTAGACTTGATTGGCCGTGAAAATGACTTGCATGTTTCCTATTTACCTTCCGTGAATAACTGAGGGAAGCGGACTGTCATGGTGCGTGATCCAACCCATGTTCTTGTTTGATTGTTGGGTTGGTTATCGTACTATGACAGGCTGTGGACCGAAGTTATGAACGAAAGACTTATTCTGGTTGTGAAATGCTACTTCTGTGAATGACTGAGGAACATGGTCTATCATGGTACATGATCCAACCCATGTTCTTGTTTGATTGTTGGGTTGGTTATTGTGCTGCGATAGGCTATCGACCGAAGTCACGACCTGGAGATTTTATGGTTTTTACCTTTTTAACTTATGCGAAAGTTATAGAGTACGACACGTCCCGATTCCATGCGGCACCTTTTGTCCTTGTTTGGTTGTAAGGGTGCCATATGGATTCGAGGATGTTGCGCTACCCTATAATAGTAGCATAAGTATTACTATTATCAGTCATTCTATTAGTTGGGTTTTTAATCTTAACTCTTGTGCCCCTTTGGCGGTACTTGCTATTCGGGGCTGACCCCGCTGGTTTTGTTTGGCCAGATCTCGTAGCAGAGCCAGAGGACACGATCTTCCTCCCTGACATCCATGGTGCATACTAGGAGCATGGCGGTTCGGGGACTCGAGTGGGTTTCTTCTCCACCACTCCTGCTTATACTTTTGCGGCGTTTAGCCACCGGCACCTGTTAGCCGGATTACTTGATATTTTGTGTCAGTACATAATTGTAATTAAACAGACTGCAGCTGTGTATAATTTTGTACTCCTGACTCTCTGAGATAGCTAAATTATAAAGCTAGTCTCTCATGATCATTTTGATGAAGCGTCAGGGACGCCTTACTGCTTTATCTTTAATGCTCATTTAATTGCTAATTTGACTTAATTGATTGAGACATAGAACTCTGTGGGACCATAGGAGACTTGATTGTAGCATGTACCCCCTAGTCTCTCGACAGCCACGATTGCCGTATGACGTTACGTACCTCATATGGAGTAGCTGGCCTAGTCCGTCCCCGTATTTCGGTACTGGGGCGTGACATCATCGCCCAGGTGTAATCCGCAATAGTCTCACTCTTCATAAAACAGAATGCGACCGTAAAACTTTTCCCCGTTGAGGTGAATCCGACGACATAAAAAAGTGGCATCTTGTATTAATTTGTCTTATACGTGCAATCAAGGATCAGTACGTCGGGAAAGGACCTAGCCAAGTGTATTGAATCAGGATGAGCCCATAAGATTGAAAGAACTTCCTGTGAATCTGGGTGTCTTCTACTGTACTGGACATAGTGACTATCGGAAAGCAACTTTATCAGTTGCTGCATCGCCATTCTTCCTATCATTTTATCAGATTTTGCTCCGGTTAAGGCATTGTAGATGGTCCTTAGTGTCGACTTCGTGTCGACGTTTTCTTGTCGCAAGGCTGTGTGAATTTGTCTAGGGGCAACTCCGCTAGTGGCTAGTTTTTTAACTAGCATCTTCTGATCACTATTCAATCTTCCGGCGTAAGCATAACCCACGAGTGTGTCGGCAATAGGGTGATTGTGACTTCTATTCTTCACTTGGACTGTATAATCCGTCATACATCCTCGTGATACAATCTTTAAGGCAAAAGGACAACCACATTTCTTCGTCCCTCCTCTTCTACGTTTGACGACGTTTAGATTCATGCTTTCGGAATCTTTTGCGCTTTTATGGCTCCTAAAAATACCACCTCTTTCACATCCGAGTTCTAACTTTTTCCATCCTGCATCTCCTCTCTCGGATTTCACAATGACAACAACAATGTTATGTAGGCGTCCAACTTCTCTACACCATCCAAGCGCCGCATCACAAGAAGGAAATGTAGAGGATGTTGAGAATAAGTGTCCTACGTCAACATTATGTTGGACAACAAGATATGTACAATGTACAACCTGCACAGTAATAAAAAATCAACTTTATAATTGTACAAGATCTCCAAAATCAAATTGTAAAGGACTGCAGTCCAGTCCTTTTAAAGGACTGCAGCAATGGACTGCAGTCCATTCCTATTCCAGCCTGCAGGACTGCAAGACTGGACTGCAGTCCATTCCTTGTACAGGACTGCAGGCTAGGACTGCAGTCCGCTCTTTGTACATGCGTATTTTCTGTGTACACGCATATGAAATCTCGAAAATTGACATTTCATGTACTTACCGACAATGGTTCACACGTAATCGTTGGTTCTTGGGGAGCCATAATGGGATTGGATGACCCAATCTCTTCTTCAACAATATTTTGGTCCATAATTCTAAACAAAGATTGAGTGTCAACACAATAACCTAATTAAAAATAAAAAATAAAAAAAAGAGATAGAGAACTACCGAAGATAGACAACTTCAATAAAGGTGGGGACAACAACAATGGAGGAGGGGGGACCAATGGTGGAGGTGGGGACAACTATGGAGGAGGTGGGGACAACAATGAAGGTGGGGATTGAGAGAAGTGGTTTGGGGATTGAGAA
The DNA here is from genome assembly GCA_029216955.1 of Iris pallida. Taxonomy (NCBI): domain Eukaryota; kingdom Viridiplantae; phylum Streptophyta; class Magnoliopsida; order Asparagales; family Iridaceae; genus Iris; species Iris pallida. The sequence goes on from JANAVB010030817.1 coordinate 21,783,239, forward strand.
AAGAGGAAGAAGACAAAGGAAGAAGATGGTGGTCCTTAGTGTTTTGAAAATGACAAACTTGTAATTTTTTAAAATTTTTTAAGTTGGTGGCCCTTAGTAATTTGGGGGTGGCCTTTAACATTTGCCTCTTTTATTGGTCATGTCTTCCACCAACCACCCCCCTATTTGCTTGGGTCAATAAGGAAGTGCCACGTGGCGGAGGGACATGGAGAGATAAAGTTTTTGGAGGTACATATAGCATTACTCAAAAAATATAAACCATACGTAGGAGGCCGGTAGGGCTGTAAAATTGACAGAACAATTCATTTTTCGTACGAGTCCGACTCGGTAAATGATTCGACCGTGGACCGTTCGATCGAATTAACGAACATAGTCTGAACATTTTTTGTGGTCTGTTTAGGAATCAGATTCAGATTCGATTATATTTGTTCAGCTCGAATAAATCCCTAAACATCTAGTTCACAATTAGTTCTTTCCAAATTAATACAACGAAAATACAAAGCGTCTCATCATATTCACACAGCCGCCATTACTTTCTTTCCAAATTGTAATTTTCTATACAAGAAAAATACCAAACGCAGCCATACTTAGCTTCTTTCCAAATTGTAATTTTATATACAAGGCAAATACCAAACGCGATATTCACACAGCCACTATTACTTCTTTCCAAATTTTAATTTTCCATACGAGACAAATACCAAGCAGTCTCTCACAAAGCCACCATTACTTCTTCTTTTTTCCAAATTATAATTTTCTATACATGGCAAATACCAAAAGTCTCGACATATTCACACCACCACCGTTACTTCTTTCCAAATTCGAAGTTTTTCATACAATGCAAATACAGAGTGCCATCACACTTGTTATTTAGTTCTATTCATACCAAGGCAAATACCACACGGCTTGTGGCTAAGCCGGGCCGCCGCCGCCTCATTAATCACGAACAAATTATTGAATTTTTGTTAGGGAAAAAATGATTTTGTTTGAGTTTTATCCCAGTCCCATCCGGTCCACTTGAACGAGTCTAATGGATCGGACACAAGTATCATCCGAAATTAATGGATCGAACATCATGAACACAAGTTTTGTCCAAATTTAATTGAGTCGGACTCAGGCCCGTCCGATTCAATTTTCGGTTTGAACTTGAACGTTAGGCTGTCCGAGCCGGTCCAGTCCGGTCCGTTTACACCCTCAGGATTTTTGTCTCATCTTCCCGGACCTGTTATTAAAGAGTTGAAAATTTCAAATGCCACGGATGTTTGGATGTTGTTGTTTATTAATTTCCGATTGAACCAAGAATAATGAAGACAATTAATTATTAATCCCGTCACACACGCTACATATACTAATTAGGAGGGAGGCTAAGCACAGAGTGGAGTCCAGTAGACACTATGCATATTGGCATCGAACAAGCCCCAGTTTTGGTCGATTCCAGTCGGCCTCTGGTTCTCGTTGAACAGAGCAAAGACGTAGAAGTCGTCGAAGCCGTCGGCCGGTCGCTTGGGGCTGCCATTCTTGTACACCATGTGCTTGTACAGGTTGTCGACGTAACGGCTCGCATAGGCAGGCTGCGTGAACTCTCCGTTGCCCGCGGAGGGCCACCCGCTCTCCCCCACCGTCAGCGAGACGTTGGCCCCTCCGATCTTCTCCAGCGCCCACACGAACGCGTCGAACATCTCGTCGAACATGTTTGTGTACGTCAGGCCCCCGTCCGTGACGACGGACACGCCCGGCATGAACGTCGCGTAGTCGACGGAGACGCGGGCGGGGTCCCTGTCCATGACGATGTAGGGGTACACGCTCACGTACAGCTTCTTCTTCCACGGCGACCCCTGGTTGATGATGCCGAGGACCTGGAGGATGTCTTTCATCGCGTCGATCGAGTCGGGCGCGAACACGGAGTGGGAGGGGGGGCTGGTGTCGGCCAGTGCGGCCCAGGAGATGGACGTGGTCACGACGACGTCGTCGTCATCGCCGATCGCGGATCGGATAGCATACATGGCGTTCCCGACCCACTGTGCGTACACGCCCGGCACGACTTCGTTGCCGACGACGATCTCGATGATGTTGCTGTAGGGGGCGTAGTTCTGGCGGACCCACTCCTTCGCTGCGTCTTGGCTGTGGGCGAGGCTGAACAGGTCTTCGTTCCCTATCGTCAACGAGACGAGCCGACTCTTTTGTCGTAATATTTCGGGTTGGGGCTCGTAGATTCGAAACTTGGCGATGCCGCAACCTTCCATGAGGGCTACTGCTTGCTCGGGGCTCGGAAGATTATCTCCTAATGTGCCATAGTATATACCAGCTTGCGGAGAAAGAGCTGAATGAAGAAGAAGAAGAAGAAGAAGAAGAAGAAGAAGAAGAGGGAAAAATAACTTCCAATATCAATCATACGTATGATATATATATTTATCAAACATATATGATAGCATATTTGTTCGTGCGCAACGCACACACATCTATTAGTAGAAGAATTAAATGATAATTGTTGCCCAAATTGTTTATTTTTTACAAATAAAAACATATATGATAGCGTATTTTTTTTTCAATACCTCATTTTTTTTTATATTAGTTGCATTCTGTTACAATTAGAAATATCAAAGGACAAATTTTATTTTTATCTAAATATCTCATATTAATTTTAATTATTCTTTTTAATTAGTAAATATAATAAGTGGTATTTTTTGAAAGAAATTTTTTACGTTGAAGCCTACTTTTGACATATAGTAAAGTAGATAAATATATCCACTATTATAATAGGACTTGAAAACGGTTCAAAAGGCGTCGGAATCCTGTGTGTTTATATATATATATATATATATATATATATATATATATATATATGACTTGAAAAACTTTCGAGTCATGTGTGTGTGTATATATATGTATACTCCGTTAGATTTTGTAAAAAAATTCTAAATTCTTCTAAGTAGTTTAACATATGACAAATTCTAAAATATATTTAATATTTAAATTATATTTAAACTAATTACATGGTATATATAAATAAATATATATCCAAATTTTTAAATATATATCCATAACAATTCATAATTAAAATACATTCCAATCATATTTATAATGTTTTAATATAATTTAAATTTTATCTAATTTTGTATACAATATTATAGATTTTTTTGTACCATATAATCTCTCCTACTTTTGTTAGTTTCATATTGTAATTTTTTGTATTAAATATACATTGTCTTTTTCACTTTACAACTTTTGTTTACAAGCTACAAGTAAATGGGAATGTCATTGCTTATAAATGATGTTCTATGACGAGAAGAAGAAGATGAATTTGTTGCTTCTTACCGGCAACGATCACACGAGTAGCAACCAAGAGAGACGCTAAAATAGAGAGAGACATACATGATTCTTGCTTCATTGTTTCAATAGCTAGCCAGCTGGCTAATTGTCTCGAACAAGCTTGTACTGTATATATGTAAGTACCACCTACAAGAAATAAATAGTTGTCAGAATTAACTAGCCAAATATCCATTTCCTGTACAACCATTGGATACTTCGGAACAGAGGGCCACTATTAGTTGTACAACTTTACGTAGACAATTAAAGCCGAAATATTTTTCCCATATATAATATGAAAGTATATGATGAATCAAATTAGTAAAATCGCATAGTGAGTGATGCAATGAACTTTGGAAATATGGAATTTTTAGCTTGTCCAACATTGTAGGTAACGAAAATTATATATCTACTAATCTTAGATCTAATATTGTATTACTTGGAAACGGCTAAAAAATAAGCCGTGCCAATGTATATTCTCCATTAGTTAATAAAAAATAATATCAAATAAATAATTTGAAAATTAATTTTAATCATAATTGAAAAGTCTAATAAAAATATATCTATTATCTACACATATCTATAACATATTATAACTAAAATAAAAACATATCTATAGCAAAAAAAATTATTTTATGTGAATTTACTAGTATAAATATATGCTCTCAACTACTTCCGATTTGAGTACTAACAAACAAAATATATTTACCAAAAAAAAATTTCCTAACAAATTAAAACAGCTGAAAAATTAAATCCTATTGTCAATAATAAATATAAAAGGCGAATACCTGTCAGAATAACTCTCTGTTTGAAAATGACACTAGGTAATTGTTTGCGTAGAAAACAACTAGAATTGATGAGAGCACATGAACAACGACATAGCCCTTTATATAGAAGATTTTTTTCTTACATTTTAGTATAGTATTTAGTAGCATTCAAAGGAAGGATAATATTTAATACCACCTATCCATACAGAATTATACGATGTCCTCTTTATGTTTATACATACAATGTATTTCCTTTGAAATTTTATTTTTTGTATTTTCACTCATGGCCTCTGACGTCCATCTTGTACTTGCTATTCGAAGTCTGATCCCACTGGTTTTGTTTGGCAAGGTCTCGTACCATAATCTAAGGATCCAGCCTTCTAACCGGCCAATGGTGCACACCAGGAGCATAGGCAATGGGGACCATGAGTGGTTTTTTTTTCACCACTTGTATATCATTTCGTTTCTACTTAGACGTTTAGCCACCGGCACGTGTTAGCCCTAAATTTGTATACATATCTATAATTATTCAGACTGCGACTGGAAACAATTATGTACTCTCGACACTGTACTAGCTTATCATTTTGCATAACTAGTCTCATGAATCATTTTGATAAAACGTCGGGACGTTGTACTGATTTATCTTATATGTTTATTGTTTACTGTTTCTGGCTTTGATTGATTGAGACATAGATGTTCTATGAGACAATATGAAACTTGATTGTAGAATGCATCCCTTGTCTCTTGACAGCCGTGATCACCGTATGACGTCTTTGTACCTTGTATGGGATAGCTGACCATTTTGATAAAGTTCGACTTGACGATACCTGAGCTCGATCTAGGTTTTCCTCTCTTAGATTTATTCAGTCCATTCCAGTTCCGATCAAAATTAGTCAAAAATTGACATTGTGCTAGTCTAACCCATATAACACCCTTGGGTAATACATGTTTAGACTTAAAAAATTAACATTGATTTTAAATTTATACTATGTTAATCCATGAATATACTAACTATAATTATTAAAAAAAACTATGGAAGTCTGTAAAAAAAAAAAAAAAAAAATCTTTTTTAACATGTGCCCTTAGGACACATACGAAGAATAATTAAATGATAGTTTTTTTGCTTTTAAATAAGTATTATCCATGTTTAATAAATAATAAATAGATTTTTTTAATGGATTTAAATAACATATTTAAAAGTAAAAATTATCACAGTAATTGTTTATTATATTAAATAACACATTTCAAAATAAAAGGTTATTATATTAATTGTTTTTAAAGATTTTTTTGACAATGTCCGACGTGACATTCGAGACTTTTTTTTGCAGTTTTTGTGGACGCTGCATTATATGGGAGGAATAATACGTTTATGTGGCTCGATCTGCTGATCTTCTGCCATTTAGCTAGTGCTTTTATGTATCTTCCGATTTATCCCAAGGTTCACTTGAGTTCGGCGATAATAATTTTTGAAGTACAAAATTATCAATTAATTGTTCTTTAACATGACACATGTTAACCAAACCTAAAAATAAATAATAATAATAACCGTATAGGATTAAAGAAAAACTGTACTGTAAACTATAACATAGGAGGGTTTTGGTCTCATCTTACCGGACATGTTTCTAGAGTGTTGAGCAATTCAAATGCGACGGATGTTTGGAATGTTGTTGGTTTATTAATTTCCGATGGATGGAACCAAGAATGATGAAGACAATTATTAATCCCGTCACACACACACTACATATATATATTAGCTGAATAGCTAGCTTAGCAGAGTGGAGTCGAGTAGACGTGCTGCATGTTGGGGTCGAACAAGCCCCAGTTCTGCTCGACTCCGGCCTGCTTCTGGTTCTCGTTGAAGAGCGCAAAGACGTAGAAGTCGCCGAAGCCGTCGGCCGGCCGCTTGGGGCTGCCCCTGTTGTTCACCATGTGGTTGTAGAGGTTCGTGACGTACGTGCTCGCCAGCTCCGGCGTCGTGAACTCCCCGTTGCCCGCGGAGGGCCACCCGCTCTCCGCCACCGTCAGCTCCACGTCGGCCCCTCCGACCTTCTCCAGCGCCCACACGTACCCGTCGAATATCGCGTCGAACAGGTTCGTGTACGCCAGGTCCCCGTCCGTGACCACGGCCGCGGCCGACTGGAACGTCGCGTACTCGACGGAGACGTGGCCCGGGTCGGTGGCGTAGGCGACGTAGGGGTACACGCTCACGTACAGCTTCCTCTTCCCCGGCGGGAAGCTCTCGAGGACCTGGACGATCTCGGTCATCACCCCGATCGTCTCGGGCGTGAACACGGTCTGCGAGGGGGGGTAGGTGTTGGTCACCGCGGCGCTGTAGATGGACGTGGTCACGACGACGGGGCTCTCGCCGAGCGCGGCCCGGATGTTCCGCATGGCGTTCGGGACGTGCTGGGCGTTCTTGCTCGGCACGACCTCGTTGCCGACGACGATCTCGAAGATGTTGCTGTAGGGGAAGAAGTTCTGGTTGAGCCAGTCCCTCGCCGCGTCCGGGCTGGCGGCGAGGCCGGCCAGGTCTTGGTTCCTGATCGTCAGCGACACGAGCCGGCTCTTTTGTTGCAGTATTGCGGGTTGGGGCTCGTAGATTCGGAACTTGGAGATGCCGCAGCCTTCTATGAGGGCTACCGCTTGCTCGGGGCTCGGAAGATTGTCTCCCACTGTGCCGTAGCATATACCAGCTTGCGGAGAAGGAACTGGAGAAGAGCAACAACAACAAAAATAAAACTTTTCAATATCAATATATATATATATATATATATATATATATATATATATATATATGTGTGTGTGTGTGTGTGTGTGTGTGTGTGTGTGTGTGTGTGTGTGTGTGACTTGCCAATGATCTCCAGCCTAGTGGTAGTGGTGAGGCATACAGATACGGTCCGAGTAGTCAGGAGTTTGAATCATAGTGGGAGCGATTTCGAAAACTAATTATTCCTTCCTCAAACAAATTATATATATATATATATATATATATATATATATATATATATATATATATATATATATATATATATATATATATCCTCCATTAAATAATATATATAAAATTAAAATTTAAAAATTCTAACCGATCGTACCAGCTCACGTCGTTAAGAAAAACAAATAAAACTTCTAAAATATAACAAGTACAGGGTATTTAAACTAAGTACATGATATTATATATATAAGTAAACATATAACAAATTTTAAAAATATATTTATAACAAATCATAATTAAAAAAATATTTTTAAATTATATTTCGAATATTTTAATATAATTTACAATATTATAGTTTTTTTTATAACTTTTTTTTTGAAATCTCACGCACACACACGATTGGGGACTCGAATCTTGTCGGCTCCTACGAATGTATGTTCCACTACCACTAGCCTAGAGAGCTCGAACTTTTTTTTTTTTGACATTCAACGCACATAAAGGTGACAAGTTACCAAAATAACCTCTCCAACTTTTGTTGGTTTCATATTGTAATTTTTTGTATTTCCAAACTACAAGTAAATGGGAATGCCATTGCTTATAAATTATGTTCTACGACGAGAAGAAGATGATGAATTTGTTGCTTCTTACCGGCAACGATCACACGAGTAGCAATCAAGAGAGATGCTAAAATAGAGAGATACATATATGATTCTTGCTTCATTGTTTCACTAGCTACAGCTACTTGTCTCGAACAAGCTTGTTATTATAGGTACCACCTACAGGAAAAAAATAATTGTCAGAATAACTAGCCAATTATCCATTTCCTATACAACCATTGGGTGTATACTTTGGAACAAGGCCACTATTAATTAGTTGTACAACTTTATGTAGATAATTTTCGTTTCCCATGATATGAAACTATATGATGAATCAAACTAGTAAAATCACATAGTAAGTGGTGCTATGAATTTTGGAAACAAGTAATTTTTTATTGTACAACACAACATTGTGGGTAAGAAAATTATATATAAATAGATGCTCTAGCTGATCTCAAATATTTCCAACTTGAGTTTTAACAACAACAAAATTCCTAAAAAAAACATCTGGAAAATTAAATCCTATTGTCAATAATAAATATAAAAGAATACCTTATCAGAATAACTCTGTGTTTGAAAGTGGCACTAGCTAATTGTTTGCGTAGAACACAGCTAGAAGAGATGAGAGCACATAAACAATGACATGCATAGCCCTTTATATAGAAGATTTTTTTCTACCATTTTAGTATAATATTTAGTAGCATTCAAAGGAAGGATAAGATGTAATACCACCTATCCATGCAGAATTATATAGTTTCCTTTTTGTATTTCTACCTACAATGTACTTCCTTTGAAATTTTAATATTTGCATAATACTATCATGTCCATGAACCAAAAATTTTATAGAAAATCTCTAACTATAAACTATTACTGATATGCCCGGAAAATGTCGATTCTTTCATATACTGTGGGTTACTAACTGAAAATTATTCAAAAATACATTGTATTAAAGTCAGGGCGGAAAAATGGAACCATAGGGGACCATGTAAAATAAGAAAAATAATACGTGAACATTTTAAAAAATAGATAACAATTTTGTTTCTTTTTGTTTCTGTTGGGATATCGACTGAATAACGGTTCTAGCTGCATCCAGTAAATCACCCCTGATGGCTTCGATTTAAATCTAAGAATATCCAAAGTGAGAGAGATTTCAATTGTTATATTTCGACTTTAGTCAAATTTTGTAGTACTTGAGGCTGCAGGACACTTGTCCATACTTAAAAATTCCTATAGTCAAATAATAAATTTTGTAGTACTTTAGTCAAAATTCCTAAAAAAAACATCTGGATAAATCCTATTGTCAATAATAAATATAAAGGAATACCTTATGAGAATAACTCTGTGTTTGAAAATGGCACTAGCTAATGGTTTGCGTAGAACACAGCTAGAAGAGATGAGAGCACATAAACAATGACATAGCCCTTTATATAGAAGTTTTTTTTGTTAGAATTTTATTGTACCATGTTGATTCATGAGATGAAGAACATAAATTTAATTGCGGAAGCGTACCTGAATCCATTGCTAGGCTTGATGGATCTTGAAACGGTCGTCCTTTTGTGGGGTTCGATCTTCCAACTTGTTACGACCCTTAATGACAAAGAAGAATCCGAATCCTTTGTCCCTCTCTTTCTGTTGATGGGGATGCAGAAGAGAAAAAGAGAAAACCTCTCTTTTGGTGGCCGTATAAGTTGAGAACCATAACCCTAATGAATACACATATATATAGATATGTGTGCTGTGATATTTCTAATTTGGCCCCTCATCAAATTAGAATTATCTCCGGTATCTACACATTAATTCCATGACAATTATACCCTTAAGCCAATTTTCCAAATAGACCACTTTAATATGACTTAATTATTTAGATAGCCCAAACACAATTAATTTTACATGTGTGGCCCCATAATTATTGAATAATTCCAACAATCTTCCACTGGGCCACATATGTAACCTTATAATTGTGTTAACCTTAGTGAGCTCATAAATTGCTATCTTAATCCTTAGGGTATATCCGGACAATCTCGTCCATTAACCATATCAACATAGGATCAAAGCGGCCTTCGTCACATATAGCGTAACTAAACCATCAATGGTCACATATACCAATATAGCTAAACGACATAGATCAATCATGGATGCGTAGCATGGAAATTACACGCAATGTGATCAATACATGTCTATTTCCAACTGGTCCTCCTTAACTTTAATGAGATCAATACTTTAACATAATGAAAACAGAATGAACTGAATTTCCATATATCTGATCAGATAAATATCCAAAATACTTTAATACATAAATGTGTCCAAAATCAAATAGCACCAAAATACATAAAATATAAACTTCCACTATATTGTCATATTCTTAATTAACACCCATATGAGCAGTATGCTCATGAAAGACCCAGGGTGATAATGCTTTTGTGAGCGGATCCGCTAACATGGAGTTTGTCCGAATGTGCTATATGAACACTATAACCATTCTGAATTCTTTCCTTCACAACTAGAAACTTTATGTCAATATCCTTTGACTTATACAAGTTTTTGTTGTTATTGGAATACAGTATTGCTGATTCATTGTCACACCGTAATTTGAGTGGTCTTTCAACACCCTTTTCTGTAGGCGCAGCCTTATGACAAGATTTCGCAACTATATTTCATGAATAGATGTCTCACAACATGCTATAAACCTTGTTGTCATGGTGGAAAACATTATGAGTGCATGTTTGACACTCATCCAAAATATATCTCCATTAGTCAGCATAACCTGATGTGGATCTCCTGCTGTGTTGGCATCCAACAAAATCAGAGTCGGAATACCTTCTGATCTCCAGAATTATTCTATCTCCTACAAAGAGCATATAATTCCTTGTTCTCTATTAATTACTTAAGTAGTTTGGCTGCTACCCAATGATCCATCCATATTTGCTTAAATATCTGCCTAACATCCAAATATGTACGCAATATCCTGACGCGTACATACTTGAGCATACATTAGACTTCCTACAACTGATCATGAAGTAAAAATCTATTGTATTTTCTTAATTTTAAGGCTAACCTTAGGGCACTTGATTGAGACTAAATTTGTCTCCTTTAGCGACATATGTCATCAAAATTTGCATTAAATACCTTAATCGATATACAAAACCAGAAGATTATATTTCTACTCCCACTGAACTTGTGATACACACAATCTTCAACAGTGTTCATCTCAAAACTAAACGAGATAGTCACTTGTTAAAACTCAAAGTGTCTTTGACGAGAAGTCTGCTTGAGTCCATAAATAGATTCTGTCAGTTTGCGAACCATATTCTTTGGGTCTTCTGATACAAAATTTTCTAGTTGCACCATATAAATTATTTCGTCAATGTTACCATTGAGAAATACCATTTTGACATCCATTTTATGTAACTCAATATTAAAATGTACAACAAGTACTATGATTGGTTTAAAAGAGTCTTTCAAAGAAACCGAAGAGAAAGTCTCTTTAATAAACAATCCCTTCCTCTTCTCTTGAGGTTGTTGAGTTTGTTCCTTAGAAACAATTACCTTATCTTGAATGGGGGGTGCCTTTATGTTGTCTTGTTGAGGTAGCTCAACATCGACTTATAGAGGTAATTCGACATTGTCTTATTGAGGCTCCGAATTCACTTCTTGATCAATGACAGGTGCAAAATCTTGCACATCGTCAAAAGTGATAGTAGGAATCGCAATCGATTCTTCCTCAAAGACAATGTCATTGACTTTATTTCTCCCCCAAACTCAACATTCTCAAAAAAATATTACACTTCTCGTCTAAATTTTTTTTTCTTTATTTTTGTGTTTAGTACCACGTAGTTCCATAATTCAAGGTTTCTTTATAGGACGCAATAGTTTCAAGTGATAATAGCATGTCACAAACATTTAAAATAAAAATAATAATAATACCAACATTATTTTGAATTTAAAGATAGATCAAACTTTATTTTTCCCAAATGAACAATGATAAATAAGATTGTCAAACAAGAAAACTGAAACTAAATTTCGTCTAAAAGATGGTACAATAAAAGCTTGAGATGAAATTGTCTATCAAATCCAATAATAACTAATATCCAAAATTTGTCCTATTGCATCCACTTCTACCGACTTGCCGTCTCCCACATAGATGTGTCTTTCACCATCAATTGGCTTTCGGTAGATCTGGCAACCCTGCATAGAAACACTGATGTGAGTAGTTGCACCAAAATCTAATCACCATGTGCTTCTTAATACTGAAGCTAAATCATACCAAATTAAGAAATGTACTTTTCTTTACACGCCATACATGGTACTTTGCACATTCCTTCTTTACGTGTCCCGGCTTGCCACAAAAGAAACAACCATTGGCCTCAGTTAGTTGTTTCTTTTGCACTGGACCCTTAGTAGCTTCTGTATTCTTTCGCTTAGTTCCCTTATACTTGTCTTTAGGGGTGGTAGCCAAATTAGCACTTTCAGTTTATCTTGCTTCAATCTCTCTTCTTCTTGTACACAGTACGAAATGAGCTCATTTAGAGTCCATTTTTTTTTGACAGTTGTAACTGACCTTGAACTGATTGTACTGTGTAGGAAGTGAGAGCAATACCAAATAAACGAGCAAGTCATCCGACAAGTCGAGCTTAAGTGCCTTAAGTTTTGAAGCAATATGAGACATCTCCATGATGTACTCCCTTATGTTACCTTTGCCTTTATACTTCATGGTAATCAAGCGCAACAAAAGTGTGCCTGTTTCCGCCTTATCATTCTTTGCAAATCGCTTCTCGATTTTAGCAAGGAATTGTTTGGCATTAGTAACCTCATCAGATACTGCACCCCTGAATGCCTCTGGAATACCGTGCTTTATGATCATTAGACTCATGCGGTTTGAGCGTTCCCACTTCTCGAAGTTCGCTCTGTCACCAGATGAACCGTCATCCTTAGGAGTAGTGGGACGCTCAATTCTAAGTGCAAGGTCTAGATCCATGCAGCCGAGAATAATATATATGTTCTCTTTCCAGTCCTTGAAGTTTGTCCCGTTAAGCATTGGAATTGAGTTCAGATTAGCAGATATTGTAGCAACACTAGCTGAAAAGAGAACAAAAAAATAAATAAACAAATATGCTCTAATTAATAATCAAAGCGTAAAATATAGCCAAACAAATTCAAATAATGGTGAACCTCATCTCAAGATACCTAGTACATCATTAATATCAAGTCTTTGGATAGTAATATTAACTGCAAGTGGTACTCTTGGTGTAATGATCAAATGTTGACAATAAGTCATGTCAAATAATAAGCCTATCTTTGGATCGGGTTATTATTCACATGTAAACCGTATAATTGTCACACATTTATCACCACAAGTATGTGTGCAATTCGGCCAAGTATTAACCTTCCTTTGGGCCGGTTAATGCTCGCATGAATCTACACACACAAACATCCGATATCCCTCATAGGCTATCTACGCAAGAGAGGTCACTTTGGCGACATCTTGTTTCAATGAGCCTACTTAGAATATTAGACAACTATTGCTAGTCACAAAAGGTACCAAAATTTTTGAATGTTGACTAAATTTTACAAAACTGAATCATATCCAAAACTTTATGTACATGTATATTTAAAAAATGTAAATAATCAATAATCAACAGATTAGATTCCACTGAATATCATGCATCAAAAGATTATATCAAATAATCTATAAAGATTACACCAAAAATTTATCTGCTACATAATAAGCAAGTGAATCTTTTGAATAACTTAAAATATGCATTCCATATTATCACATGTCCAACAAGTGAATTCCGAATCTTTTGAATAACTTAAAATATGCAATAAGCAAGTGAATCTTTTGTTAAAAAAAAATTTGAGTGCTGGAATATATTAAAAAAAAAAGATAATCTATTGACCAAATATATGCATCAATATATATATATATATATATATATATATATATATATATATATATATATATATATATATATATATATATATATATATATATCAAATAAGATATACTGTTGCATATTCTAAAAGCAACCGAGTAATACTACTCCAAGTTCCAACATGTACATTGATATCATTGCTATAGGAAAAGAATAGATAATGCTAAAAGAAGCTCTTGACTCAAAGCACAAAAGAAACAAACAACCACCATCGAGCATGCATTACACACCACCGAACAGCAACATGCTAGGTCATGGTTAAAATCTCACATTAATAATCATCCTTAACATCTTGCTTTCTTTCTTTCTTCCTTAGCACAGCAAACCTTGCATATGGAACCAAAAAAAGTACCACAAAAATTGTAAAGAAATCATGACATAACCAATGGGGGCAGTTCGGCTTGGACAGGGAGCTGGAAGATGTTCTAATTAAAGAAGCCGCCATATCTTAACTCATAAATCATAAACCATAAGCCATTGGGAAGTCATGCAGAAACAATCGAAACCCTAATTTAATTTAAATCTAATGATTTAGGGTTTCTAAACAACAACAAAAATTAAATTTAAAACTTCGAACTCATAAATCAAACAGGGAGGCTTTGATACCACTTGTTAGAATTTTATTGTACCATGTCGATTCATGAGATAAAGAACATAAATTTAATTACGGAAGCGTACCTGAATCCATTGCTAGGCTTGATGGATCTTGAAGCGGTCGTCCTTTTGTGGGGTTCGATCTTCCAACTTGCTACGACCCTTAATGACAAAGAAGAATTCGAATCCTTTGTCCCTCTCTTTCTGTTGATGGGGATGCAGAAGAGAAAAAGAGAAAACCTCTCTTTTGGTGGCCGTATAAGTTGGGGACCATAACCCTAATGAATACACATATATATAGATATGTGTGTTGTGATATTTCTAATTTGGTCCCTCATCAAATTAGAATTATCTCCGGTATCTACACATTAATTCCATGACAATTATACCCTTGAGCCAATTTTTCAAATAGACCACTTTAATTTGGCTTAATTATTTAGATAGCCCAAACACAATTAATTTTACATGTGTGGCCCCATAATTATTGAATAATTCTAACATTTTTTCCCTACCATTTTAGTCACTACAAGAAAAATGATCATTTACGGCATACGAAACATGCCGTAAAAGATCTTTCACGGCGTACATTTTTGTGCCGTAAAAGGCCATGCCGTAAATGACCCTATTATTTACAACGCACATCCGCATGCTGTAAATGATCATCTCCATATTTTTACAACGCGCATTCCTACGCTGTAAATGACCTTCTCCATCTTTTTACAGCACGCTTTCGAACGCTGTAAATGACCATTGCCATTTTTTACAACACGCATTAGAACGCTGTAGATGACCTTCTCATTTTTTTTACAACGTGCATTCAAACGTTGTAAATGATCATCTTCATCTTTTTACAACACGCATTTGAATGCTGTAAATGACCGTTAGAAATGAAAAAATATACAAAAATATTTGTGGCCATATTGAGCCTAAAAATCAAATTTATTTTCTTAGACATTAATGATCAGGTTACAATTCTTCAAGCACAATGAATATAACATATATTTCTATATATATTTTATTACCAATACATTCTACAATTATAATCCAATACCCTGTCTACAATCATACAACTCAAAATCAGGTTACAATTCTTCAAGCACAATAAATATAATAGATATTCTGATACTCTTTCCCCAAACATTGTTTATAATTACAAGCAACTCACTGTTCGGTAGAAATCAAAATAGACCTTACCAATAGTTTATGGAAGAGTAAATTCATCGAACACGGCACAAGCATACCTCTCTTTGTCATAATAATACACATCTAGCTATATATGTTTCTTCGTCTGTTTCCTTCTCTTAGCCAAATTTGAATAAAGAAGCGAAGTATTAATTGTTACAATTAAGTTGACAACTAACAGTAACTGGCACACAAACAAAAATATGATTAAACTTTCATGAAGAAAATGAGTAAGCAACACATGTCACAGTCAAGCAAGCTCTATCGGTCTTCTTCTCAATATTCATGAGAGGTTAATTAGTACTACAAATTTGAACGATCCAGTGATGTATCCGAGATCATCAATCAAATGATATCAGATATCAATCAAATGATATTCATGAGAGGTTAATTAGTACTACAAATTTGAACGGTCTTCTTCTGCTGTGGAGGGTTTGTAGGGGATCAGATGCAGGTGATAGTCGGGATCGGGGGGGGGGGGGGGGGGGGGGGGGGGGGAGTAGAGGCGGAGGGTTGCTGTTGATGTGGCTTCGCCTCCTCCCCCAATAACACCTTGCTCATGTGATGTTCCGCGTAGAGCGGCCACGCAACCACCGGTACCCGACGACAACTAACTCGAGAGTCGAGTTCCATCATTTGTGGCTCACGAACGCTCCCATCTACCCGTGCGCCAGAACCGCATCCTGCGGCACCCATGACTTCACCGCCATCCCCTGCCCTCGTATCTGCTCTAAGAAATCTTCACGAACGAGCGCTTCCTGTTCCGGCTCCATCTAGAACGGGTTGGCCGGGTCATTAGAGGGGCTAAGCACCACCCAGAGGAACCTCTGCCCGCTCTGCTCTAACCCGTCGCCGCCGCGGTAGTCCACGCACAACTGCAACAGAAGGAAATGGTGGATGAAAGGTTTGGGTTGTAGAGGAAAATGGCAGAATGTTTTGAGCTTTGGTAGGGGTGAGTTATTGAAATTTTGGAATGGGTGGTTTTGGGAACGTTGGATTTGGCTGGAAATAGACGGAAGAGATTTGCTCTAGCGGGAGGACACGGATGGGGATCCGCTATTGGTGGTTTTGGCTAGTGTGATTGGCTGTTGCATTGGACAAAGAAAAATGAAAACATAGGTGAAAGTTTTGAAATGCAAACAATTAGAGCATATGAAATTATTTGGACGGGAATCTGAAAATTTGTGCGGGACTATGAAAACACAGTTTTGAAATTAAAAAACGTTGGAGGGAAACGAAAAAATGCATGTAAAATTTGTGCGAAAATCTAAAAAAATTTAACTGGAGAAAATTTAAGAGGGTAACTAAAAAATAGAAATGAAAATATAAAAGTGAAATGAAAAGAGGAAAATAAAAATTTGAGATTTAAACTTTTTGTTTTATATAAAATTGGTATTTGTTAAATTTCGTCTTTTCATTAGTTAGATAACTGTTGTTATCGTCTTTTCTTTTTGCAAAAATTTAGGATAAAAATTTTATTTTTATATTTATTTTATGTTATAAAATTTTATTTTTAAAAATTGGTATATTCCAATAAATAATTTATCCACAAAATATATCATTTAAAAATATAATTTTTTACACTATTTTTCAATAATTCTTATTTATTTATTTATTATTTTGGTTTTTTTGTTGCTTTTTTCAATTTTTTGAAATAAATTCAATAACTTTTATTTTTCATTTTTTAAGAATGATTTTTGTTTTTTTTAAAAGATTTATTTTGTTGTTTTCTCAGTTTTTATTCTTTTTTATTTTTTTTATCATTTTTTATCCGGAATATGAGCCTTCAATTACAACGAGTAAAAATACATGCCATAGATGAGTGTTCAATTACAACGTACAAAAATGCATGCTGTAACTGAGTCTTCATTTATACAAGGCGATAACTAAAAAGAGGGAAATGAAAAATTGAAATTTAAACTTTTTTATATAAAATTTATAGTTATTAAATGTTCGCCGTTTTATTATATACCTGTTGTTATCATCTTTTTTTAGGCAAAAATTTAGGATGAAAATTTTATTTTTATATTTAATTTTTGTTATAAAAATTTATTTTAAAAGTTGGGTATAGTCGAATGAATAATTTATCCACAAAATATAATCCTTACATCCTTTAAAAATATTTTCTACATTATTTTTTCCCAATTATTTTTTTGTTTTTTTCATTTTTTTGAAAACAAAATCCAATAATTTTTCTTTTTTCATTTTTAAGAATGATTTTTTTTAAAAAAAATTTAAGATTTTTTGTTGTTTTTATTATTTTTATTTTTTATCTTACTTGGAATACGAGTTTTCAATTAAACGTGCAAAAATGCATACTATAAATTAGTTTTCAATTACAATCCACAAAAATGCATGTTGTAAATGAGTCTTCATTTACAACACGCAAAAATACATGTTGTAAATGAGACTTCAATTACAACGCATAAAAATGCATGTTGTAAATGAGTCTTTAATTAAAAGAAACTTATTGCTATATTAAAAATAATACACATCTAATCATTTTTTATTTTTAAAATATGGATTGATAAATTTTAATTTAGTTTTAACTTTAATTTTAATTTTAATTTTAATCTTTAACAATTAATATTAAAAATTAACATAAATATATAGATTAAATAAGTTATTTTTAATATTAACATAGTGCCAAAATAAGTTATTCTTAATTTTAATCTTAGATTAAAAATTTAGTGCCAAAATATATAGATTAAATAAGTTATTTTTTATATACTTTAACAATTACAATAATTTACAACTCGCAAAAATGCATGCCGTAAATGAGTCTTCATTTACAACACACAAAAATGCATGCCGTAAATGAGTCTTCAATTACAACGCACAAAAATGCATGCCATAAATGAGTCTTCAATTACAACACGCAAAAATGCATGCCGTAAATGAGTCTTCAATTACAACGCACAAAAATGCATGCCGTAAATGAGTCTCCAATTACAACGCACAAAAATGCATGCCGTAAATAAGTCTTCAATTACGGCGTGCATGTCAAACACGCCGTAAAAAAGGCAAAAACAACTCTTTTACGGCACACATATTTGCACGCTGTAAAAGGGTATCATTTACAACGCGCAGCTACTGCGCGCCGTAAATTGCGCACCGTAAATACTACATTTTCTTGTAGTGAGTATAATATTTAGTAGCATTCAAACGAAGGATAAGATGTAATACCACCTATCCATGCAGAATTATATAGTTTCCTTTTTGTATTTCTACCTACAATGTATTTCCATTGAAATTTTAATATTTGTATAATACTATCATGTCCATGAACCAAAAATTTTCTAGAAAATCTATAACTATAAACTATTTACTCATGTGCCCTGAAAATGTTAATTCTTTCACATACTGTGGGTTACTAACTAAAAATTATTCTAAAATACATTATATTAAAGTCAGGGCGGAACTAGAAATGGAACTATAGGGGGCCATGTAAAATAAGAAAAATAATATGTCACGATCCGATTCCAAGATCCGATTCCAAGATATTGGGTCCAGTCGGATCATGTCCAGCCTGTACCGTTGTGAGACGGCGGCAGTATGCTGTATCAATCAGTAGCAACGCAGGAACAACATTCTAAATACGGAATAAAAACTTTATTAAAACATTTGAAATTAAACTAGAGTCTAAATGGAACACACAACAGGAAACATTCAGTTATCACAACTGTTCATTTATTACAACTTTTAAGAAGTAAAGAAACTAAATAGAAATGTGCAATCTAGAACTTATGTGTCCTTTGTCCTGGTTCAGCTAACTCCTCAGAACCCAAGTCGGGTCCGTAGTAAGAACAATAGCCCAACTCCTCGTCATCGCAATCACCTAAAATATTGGTCTCCAGTCATACGGTTCGGCTTCAGCCCAAGTGGGTTGGGCTTCCGCTATCCACAGTGAGACAGTAGGGGGCTTTGACCACAGGTGTTAATACTACTCCCCAATCCCGAGTCAATGATTAATCAATTGGGTCCGAGAAGGATCCCGTGAATCAAGTGTCGATACAATAGTTCTACGATCACTACAAAAATTTGTCAGATTAGCGACATTACAAAACATCGCTAAACTCGACGAAAACGTCGCTAAGTGAATTTAGCGACGTT
Source organism: Iris pallida (assembly GCA_029216955.1). Taxonomy (NCBI): domain Eukaryota; kingdom Viridiplantae; phylum Streptophyta; class Magnoliopsida; order Asparagales; family Iridaceae; genus Iris; species Iris pallida. Next base: position 21,802,662 of record JANAVB010030817.1, read on the forward strand.
TTGGGCGACGTTTTGGAAACGATGAAAAAAACGTATCGCTAAACGAGAAAACGTCGTAAAACGTCGCTAGGGCGACGTTATTTGGCGACGTTGTTAACGTCGCTAAATAGCGACGTTATGTGCGACGTTTGATTGTTGACGCTAATTAGCGACGTATAAGGCGACGTTATTGTGTTGTCGCCGTTTAGCGACACTGTTGCGACGTTTTGACGACGACGAGCTGACATCAGATTATGGTGCCACATGTTGCCATGTCAGCATTTAGCGACACTTTTAGTGACATTTATTAACGTCGCTAATATTTAGCGACTAATGGTAACGTCGCTAAGTTAAAAAAATATAAAAAAAAAGGGTTCCATAATGCAAATGGAGCTGGAACCTGTGCCAAAATACATAATACAAAATATAAAATACAGAATCCAATCCTTGGGTTCGCCGACCCCCTCGGTGGAACACTCAACACCGGCACGCACAATACATTCCAGAATATACAAAAAATATAAAGAAAAAATACTATCCGTAACGAACAATGTCAATATATAATATCCTCAACAAACCAAATCAATATCTGCAAATACGTACAAACTCAGTATCCTCAACGAAAAAATTGAATATCTTCAAATACGTACAAAGTCAAAATACAAAATACAGAATCCAATCCCTGGGTTCGCCGAAAATAAAAAAACAAAGATTGACACACATTACTAATTCATATGTGTTTTAAGTGTGAGAACGGATGACTCAGAACACAACCCAAAATTCATTCTAGCATACATTAGTGTGAATCATCTATGTTCTGTACATATGGTGTAGTATACGTTCTTATCGAATCTAGTATCTAGTATCTGAAGAATGTAACAGAATCAAGATGAACTCACATAATGTAATACTAAAATATCATCTACTACTATATAAGATATAGTGATAGGTTATCGTATCATCATTGCCGAGGGATGAGGGTCGGAGGACAGTCAACTTCATCTACGGCTACATAGTTACATGAGCTAGTCGTCGCGAAACGTCGCTTTTAGCGACGTTAGTATGAACGTCGCTAAATTCTAATTATATTCTCCCACCAATTCATTTCCCCCTATTTTACTCTCTCACTCTCTCTCCTCCCCCCTCCGGCACTCTCACTCTCTCCGGCGCTCTCACAGTACTAATTCATATCTATTTAAATATAAGAACGGATGGCTCAGAACACAATCCAAGATTCATTCTAGCTTACATTAGTGTAGATCATTATGTTCTGTACATATGGTGTAGTATATGTTCTTATCGTATCTAGTATCTGAAGAATGTAACAGAATCAAGATGAACTCACATAATGTAATACTAAGACATCATCTACAACTATATAAGATATAGTGATAGGTTGTCATATCATCATTGCCGAGGGATGAGGGTCGGAGGACAGTCAACTTTATCTACGGCTACATAGTTTCTGCCTCGCCAGTCGAATGGCTGCAGGGACTATGTCTTGATCACCATGTCGTACCATAGTTTCTGTCTCGCCAGTCGAATGGCTGCAGGGACTATATGTCCCGTTCACCATGTTACCAATTAACCAACCAACAAACCTACTTGTTACAAATATCGACACTATCGGTGCGTTCGAATCGGAGTATCATATTTTTCGGTGTCGGAAAACAAATAATTATTACTAAATTATCAGATATTTTCGGCACTATCGGTGCCCCTGACCAAGCCCCCCTACACCACCCCTAACCCGAACCCTAATCCTCCACTCCCCCCTGCTCCCCTCCCCCAGCCGCCTCCACCCCCTGTAACCCTCCCCCAGTCGCCCACACATACCCACCCCTAACCCGAACCCTATCCCTAGCTCCCCTCCCCCAGCCGTCCTCGTCCCCCCTGTCTGTCACGCCCCGCTCGCGTAGGAGCGATCGTCCTCGCTAAGGCATGATGCCGCACAGTCCTAGATTGCGTCCGTGCAAGGCCAAGTCCAAAAACGGTCGATTTGAGCTAGGCCACAGAGTCGCACGGAGTGTCCCCATTGCAGCGGAAAGTAAATGAACACAAATTGAAGCGAATTCAAACACTTTATTGATATTCAAGAAGTTTACAAGCGGCGCTAGGCCAAGTTTACAAGTCTCTCAAGCTCTCTCTCTGAAACATAAAAGGTGTGCCAAGTGGCTTACAACATGGAATGATTCATGGCGATGTTCCGATACATTATGTCCTGTATATGGTGCTCCAGCTCCTTGCAACGCTCCAAGGCTCCAGAGATAGCTCCGCACCTTAGCACGTTCGAGGGAAGCTCCGTACCCGATGACGTCTCCTGCATCATGCAAGCAGACTGTGGGGTTATCAGTACATTGTTATGCACTGGTGGAGAGGCTAGCTCGCCCACAATGCTATCATTACCAAACACGTTCCATTTACTTTTGTGCACCGTCTATCATTCATTGTCTTTCTAATCTTGCCTTAGGATCAGTTTCATGGCATATTTTGTAACCTATCTCGTGTTACAGAATTCAAGTGTCTGCATGGGAATGCATGCACGACTTACCCATACTTACCGTCCGGCCTTCCCTGTCCAGAGTAAACCAAGTTAGTCAACAATTCACAAGTAGTAACTTAACGTGATTCATGTAAACATTCAATGTTAGGGGCGTGTCCCTGCCTCAGGTTTTAGCACATCGTAGGCACGTTCTAGCACGTTGTAGGCATGTTCTAGCACGTCGTAGGCATGTTCTAGCACGTCGTAGGCATGTTCAGAGTGTTATATTTCAGACATGTTCAGAGTGTTACATTTCAAACATGTTCAGGATGTTACATTTCCAGCATGTTCAGGACGTTATATTTCAAGCATGTTCAGGATGTTACATTTCCAGCATGTTCAGGACGTTACATTTCAAGCATGTTCAGGAGGCACTTCATTTAGTTAACTTAGATTACTTGTTTCAATGCAAGGACTTGCACGTGGATTGCCACCAGCATAGTCCACTTAATCTACATGCATGGGTCACTGGTATCACAAGCCATTTTGGACATATCACGTGGGCATTCTCACCTATCGAAGCGTGATGGCTGGTACACCTTGATAGTCTCTTGAAATGCCTGGCATTACGTCTCTTTGAGTGGCCGAGCCCCCACTCAAAGCAGCCCGTAAGCCCCATGCCTGATTCCGCCTAGGCCGGCCACGGTATTCTTCCCCATCGCCCGTGCCGCAGAATCCTTCCTCATGACAGCCACGGTATTCCCCCCCATCGCCCGTGCCGTTTGTCCACGACCATTTTGTATTGACTTGTCATTTAACATATCGGCTGTCTTTGAGCCATAATGCGTTATCGACCAGGTTGGCGTCCGTGCAGCACGGGTAGAGAGCCCCGTTGCACGTGCCCGTCATACCTGTCGCTAACGTCTTTCATGTCTTGTCTTTTATTCACTCTTTCATTTCTTTCTTTCACTTGTTCGTTCATTCATTCATTTTTCACGTTTTTATTCATTCATTCATTCATTCATTCATACATTATGCAACTCCCCGTGCGGGAGTCGCCTTGGCGACCCATCGGTCCCGAAGTCTTTCAATGTTGCTATACTCTACTCGGAACGACTATGTCGATAGTCTTCTGTTTTATTGTTGTAACATATTCATTGTTTCATTGTTAAACGCGTAAGGGACTTGAATGTAAGCTTGTGCCTTAGCATGAGCGTAGAGCGCGGTACGAGAGTTTCTATATTTGCCGAGTTCTTTTCTATGTTCTAAACAAGCATGCAAGATGGGATTATTCCCTTAGCTAGGTGCGTTGCGTCATTCATTTATTAGCATGCGCGGTGTTATCGCCTAGCGATTCTAGCAATAGTGTCCGTATTGTTATGCGTCTAGGCTAAGCAAAGACGGGTTCATCGGAGCCACCTAACTTAGCGATGTTCCCATTGGCCGAGCGATACTCCGAGCGCGCCTTTGAAAGTCTAAGTCTGGATTCGTCTTGACGGACCAATGTAAGCCTTGCATCGATTCTTCATCAGGTCGATGCCAACTCTTCGGGTCGACGGCTCGTTTGAGTCGTTACACTTGCCGTTTGAATCGGCGTTCCGCTAGGGCGGAGCGGGTCATTACATAATACACCACTCAAAATAAGTCTCGTCCTTGAGACTTCATGAGTGCAGGTCATCCTACCATTCCTTAACTCATGTCGTCGTGTTTCTTAGACAATTCTATCGAACGGCTCTATCGTTTGATGGCATCGAACCATGCTCGGTTATCCTTCCAAGTTTTATGTTGCATGTATTTGGTGAATTTATGATTTTTTCACTCATGTTAGAGTTGATGGTACTTATTCAATTCAAGTGTTTCTTCATCTTGGTTGCTATTTCTTCGTGTCATGGGACTGAAATGGTCGTACGGGGCACGTTGTAATTCGTCAAATACGAGGGTCGTAGGCTGAGGTAAACTCACTTTCGTTTATCTCGGTCATCGAGATGACCAGATTCTCTTCTCAAGCGTTCTTGTCCACGAAATCAGTATGATTTCTTCTTAGCGGGGTCGACCAAGTCTAAGTAATCTTCGTCCGATCCAAGACCAAGTATTGCACTATCATCGAGTATATCTTCCTATCAATGGTTTAATTCGTTATACCAACTTTTACTTGCACGATATAGATTCCATACCATTCACTTGTTTAGGGCGAATCTCGTCGTCATTGACGCACACTCTGTCTACACGTTTCCTTGATTTCGAGCCACGCTTGTACTAATATCATTCCTTTCTTTCAACACGATTTCAAGTTCTCGACACTCTTCCATTTCTCAAGTCATGCTTGAACTCAACGTATCACTTGGCTGGATTGTGCACGCATTCCAGGCGACCCTAGAATACATGCATTCAGCTAAGCCACATGATAGAGAATTTATCATTCTCACTCGAGTCGTATCGTGCACATACTCAGGCGTCCCTGAAATATATGCATGTCAGCCGAATCTCGTGAGCAGGGTTTCCTATTATTGCATCATTCAATCCATCCATATCAATCCTCAAGATCAATCTTTTGATTGCTAACACTTGAAACAAGACGTCTCGCCTAACCGCTAGGCCATTTCTCAAGGCTAAGTCATTGTCAGGATTAGAATCATAGTTCCCCAATAATAATGCCAACACTGACCCCAATCCTAGGGTCAAACCAAAGTCGATAGTACAGGGTTTTCTACCCAAGCTCGCGTCACTCAGATTTCTAAACATCGAGCACGATCACCTAGTTCGCATCAATGCATTCGATGCGCGTATTCGAATCCATTCGAGTCACCAAATCTAACCAATTCATGTATTCGATCACGAGGTCGTCTAGCTTTGACAATATATTGTGCCCCAATCTTACGCGAGTTCAATTATCCACGGTGGTTCATGAATCACCATGCAACGCTCCCGCAGAATAATCATTCTCATCGGGGAGTAACTCTTGCTTGCGTCTAGACTAATTCATTCTCGATACGCGGATTGGACCTACGCAATCCTCAAGTTCGACCGTCACGCGCACTAAGTTATTCTCGAGTCCACATTCGCGTCAAACCACAAGTCGATGTATCAAATTTGCCATGCCATGCAAGCTCGATCACCCCCGCTGTATGAATCACCATACCAGCGCTCACGCGGAGTGATCGCCCTAATCGGTGTGACGCATGTGCGAGGCTGGAGTTGCGCTCGCATAAGACAAGAACATCGACATTGTGATTATCGACGAAGCAAATCCAATATTTCATTTTCCTCCAAGCCAAGATCTCTATTCGATAGTTTGACCGTCATTCGTTCAACTGAAAATCCTCGAGCCATATCTATATTTTCCTTGACACGTTTCAATATCCCGAGTATAGCATCCATCGGAACAATAACATTTTGCATGATCGTCATTCGTCGAGTCAGAGTACCCCCGAGTTATCGCATATCGATCTTTGATACACCTCAATACCATCGACGATATGCGTAACCTGACGATCTTCCTTTGCAACCAATTTCGAGTCGTGCGACTGATGCTATTGTCCGAACTGGATATTCCACAATTTTTTCGATATTCAAGATCAAGTTCGATCGCTATTCCTCAAGCTCGTTTCAAGATCGTTGTTCAAAACTCAAGTCACATTTCATTTGAATCAATCCGAAATTGTACGTGCGATCCTCTAAGTTTCCTCGATCAAGACCATTCATTTTCATTCATTGTTCCGAATCATTTTCTAACACGCGTTGCCCATTGACAAGTTGTTCGAACGACATCCTGTTCAGGACATACGAAGTCACGATCAACTAAGCATGACACGTTCTAAGGCTCTGCGCGATCGCATCGCCTCGCCGACATACTCGTTCTATCCGTAAATCCTTTAGTCTCGTTCGAACAATTTCTATAACGTCCATACACCACTCAGGGTTCGAGCCACTCGACTAATCGTCGACACCCATTCTTATTCCTCTCCGGAGCTATCACATACACCACTCGGATTCAAGTTATTCTATAAATCCTTAAGAGATCATTCGATTTCCAATCGATATGTTAAATCGTGCGTTCGCCCGTTTCTCACAGTCTAAATCAGTCCTTCGTGCATGCCTAAGCATGAACTCGATAGCGTTCCTATCGATATACACTCTAAGTGTAGCTTCGTTCCTGACCGAGCGGTAGTTGATATCGTTCGCAACTCGATTGCACCAAAAGGTCGAGGTGCGCGACACACAGCCCAACTTAGCCAAAAGGCGTGTGCACAGCTATCCCGTGCGGACTATATTTCAAGTTTATACGCTCAATTGCTAGGGTCAACGTAGGACTAGTTAGGCACGCACGCGACATGTTAACTTAGCACGTGTTTTCTATCAAGACAAGTTTGATACCGTTCGGCACAACGGCCTACCGATGCATTCGGCGATAGCCTACCGACGCGTTCGAGTGAACGCTTGTACGAGCTTTTGAAAATATTAGACTTATTGTATGGAACATCCCAAGGCACAATGAGAGAGAGCGTACACTTCTTTTTTCAACGACGAGCTTTCAAAACTGAAAAAATCGAAATAAAGTCCAAGGACGTAAAGCCGTGCTTTGATACCAATCTGTCACGCCCCGCTCCCGTAGGAGCGATCGTCCTTGCTAAGGCGTGATGTCGCACGGGCCTAGGTTGCGCCCGTACAAGGCCAAGTCCAGAAACGACCGATTTGAGCTAGGCCACAGAGTCGTACGGAGTGTCCCCATTGCAGCGGAAAGTAAATGAACACAAATTGAAGCGAATTCAAACTCTTTATTGATATTCAAGAAGTTTACAAGCGGCACTAGGCCGAGTTTACAAGTCTCTCAAGCTCTCTCTCTGAAACATAAAAGGCGTGCCAAGTGGCTTACATCATCGAATAATTCATGGCGATGTTCCGATACATTATGTCCTGTATATGGTGCTCCAGCTCCTTGCAATGCTCTAAGGCACCAAAGATAGCTCTGCGCCTTAGCACGTTCGAGGGAAGCTCCGCACCCGATGACGTCTCCTGTATCCTGCAAGCAGACTGTAGGGTTATCAGTACATTGTTATGCACTGGTGGGGAGGCTAGCTGGCCCATAATGCTATCATTACCAAACACGTTCCATTTACTTTTGTGCACCGTCTATCATTCATTGTCTTTCTAATCTTGCCTTAGGATCAGTTTTATGGCATATTTTGTAACCTATCTCGTGTTACCGAATTCAAGTGTCTGCATGGGAATGCATGCACGACTTACCCATACTTACCGTCCGGCCTTCCCTGTCCAGAGTAAACCAAGTTAGTCAACAATTCACAAGTAGTAACTTAACGTAATTCATGTAAACATTCAATGTTAGGGGCGTGTCCCTGCCTCAGGTTTTAGCACGTCGTAGGCACGTTCTAGCACGTTGTAGGCATGTTCTAGCACGTCATAGGCATGTTCTAGCACGTCGTAGGCATGTTCAGAGTGTTATATTTCAGGCATGTTCAGAGTGTTACATTTCAAGCATGTTCAGGATGTTACATTTCCAGCATGTTCAGGACGTTACATTTCAAGCATGTTCAGGAGACACTTCATTTAGTTAACTTAGATTACTTGTTTCAATGCAAGGACTTGCACGTGGATTGCCACCAGCATAGTCTACTTAATCTACATGCATGGGTCGCTGGCATCACAAGCCATTTTGGACATATCACGTGGGCATTCTCACCTATCGAAGCGTGATGGCTGGTACACCTTGATAGTCTCTTGAAATGCCTGGCATTATGACTCTTTGAGTAGCCGAGCCCCCACTCAAAGCAGCCCGTAAGTCCTATGCCTGATTTCGCCTAGGCCGGCCACGGTATTCTCCCCCATCGCCCGTGCCGTTTGTCCACGACCATTTCGTATTGACTTGTCATTTAACATATCGGCTGTCTTTGAGCCATAATGCATTATCGACCAGGTTGGCGTCCGTGCAGCGCGGGTAGTGTCACGCCCCAGAACCCGAATACTGGAGAGCGGGGGCAGACATAGCCAGCTACGTATATGAAATGGAATCCATCTCGCTATACGGTCACGGCTGTCTAGATACATGAGGGTTTATCTACAAGCCAACAGTCTCTTAAGGTCATGAACAAGCCTAGTATCTCAATCACAAGCAAGTAAGTAAAAGTCACAAGATGTATGATCATTAAATATACAATAGTAAGGCGTCCCAAACATTACATATTCAGCTGATCATGAAGCTAGTCGTTACAAAATGTTAGGACTAGCAAGAGTTTAGTCATACATGATCAACCCTAGGATTTGTCAATCATGTTACAGCCCGTAGGCAGACAGTAAGTAAGTACAATCGAGCTAAACAGGTGCTCGTCGGCTAAACGCCTCAAAAGCATATTTTTATAATAGAGTAGGAGAGCCAAAAATAATCCACTCGTTGCCAGGGTTCCGTCTAGTAGCCACCATCTGGCTGGGAAGTCGGTAGATCCTCTGGAGCTGCTCCGAAATCTGGCCACACAAAACCAGCTGGGTCAGACCCCAGAAAGAGCAAGTGCCACAAAGGAGGCTTCACTTAAGAACTAAAACCAGCAATCAGCACAAGATATAAATATAAATAAAAATAAGGACTGGAATAAAAGGAAACATATCAGGATGATATACGACGAGATAACCATGGAACTATTCAGATAGCCAGGTTACAACCCGTAAACCAAACAAGGATCGGGGTTGTAACTCTTCGTCTAAACGAAGCTTGGTTTCTCACCATTTATCGGTAAAATAAATACAAGCATTCTGGTCATTCAATAATCTGGAACAGGATCAGGACAAGACTAGACTGGTTAGACTCCATCCAATCATTTCACGGCCAAGCAAGAACTACGGCTTGATACTTTAACTAACTAGGGTTGTCACAATCCTAGTTACTAACAAGATGCAATGAGATTATTCCACACCCACAAGCCCTGTAGACCATCCAGATCACCCAGGTCGAGAGATTAGGGTTGAATTCAGGTGGGTACATCGTCCAGGAAATGTATGTACCCTTAAGTAGCTTGAAAGGTGTAACACATGACAGTGTGCTGGAAATGTGCCCTACTCGACGGCAGGCTATAGATACGAAGCGCGCCCAGGTAACGGGATTGCCTGTAGCTGGGAAATCTCTTCATGACTAATGTATTAATCTAGTTGTTAACCTTAGTCCATTTTAGTAGGTACTCCTGACCGTGGTACTCAGGAGTCCCCTCCTAGACATGATGCAAGACAGGACTGGATTATTTGTACAAGCACAATCGCCCACGGTGTCCAGGTTATTCATACAGGTCATGTCATGTCAGGTAGCCGTCGCAACAGCTTATCAAGATATAACATGTCAGGTTTATCATGTCAAGTGTACTTGTCAGGAGTGTGCCACGACGGACCACTATCAGGTCATGTCAGGTCATTATGTCAGGAGTGCACCACTACGGGTCACTATCGTGTCATGCTCAGGTATCATTTCCAAACATATTAAGCAAATTTGTGATTATCAAGTTCATGACAAAAGGCGTAAGGATATAAAATGGACGTTAAATATCTAATAAAATATCAATATACAGGGCTATAGAAGATCAAGGGTAATCAGGCTACGCTCAAGCCAGGCTACGCTCAGGCTAGCGTACGCTCAGGTCTGCGTACCAAAGGATCCATATACTTCTAATGGGAAGTGTACGCAAGGGTCAGCGTACACAAGGACACGCTCAAGCTACAGGTCAGCGTACGCTCAAGCTAGCGTACGCTCAAGACTGCGTACGCTCGAGCTAGCGTACGAAAGGGGCCAGCGTACGCCTTGCTCGCTTAAGCTAGCGTATCAAGACACTCGTACGCTCAAGCTAGCGTACGCTCAAGACATGCTACCAACAGGCAGCATATCAAGGTGAGCGTACGCTCACTAAAAAGCAGCGTACGAAGGCTAGCGTACGCTCGCTAAAGAGCAGCGTACACAGGTCAGTGGCGTAAGCTAAAAAGCTAGCTCACTGTTCACTGTCTTCTCCAAATGGCAAGAACAGCAAGAACTCTAAAGTTGAATCTAAGCTTCAATTGTCCAAATCTTGGTCAAAACAAGTCCGAATCCGACTTTCCAAAGGTCAAAATTGGGTACAATGAAATGCTCTACAACATGGAACCATCAAAACTTGAAAACAAAGAAGTTTAAAAGATCAAAACACCAAAAATCCGAAAATAGCAAAACTCTAGATCTACAAGAATTAAAGCCTCAAAATGGAAAATGACAAGTTCTAATGTGGTTTAGAATCATGAGGAGAAGCTAATGAAACCATCAAAAGGAGTTCTCTTGTGGAAGCAAGTTGCACTTGCCTATGGTTTTCTTGGTTGGTGGAGAAGAGTAATGGTAGGGGAAGGAGAAGTAAATGAGAATTATGGAGGAGAGAGAAGGTTGGTGGGGATAATAAAGAGGGGTTGTGGTGGAAATGAAGGAGAAGCATAGGCTAAGGTGTTCCACCCTTGGCCCATGATGAACCAAGCAGTGGGCCGGCCGAACCAAGCCAACCCAAACCGAGAGTAAACATGCCAAGCCAAACCAAGGAGATATACAAATACAAGATAAAATACGTATACGTATTCCAAATACGCAATACGAACAACAGGCATTACAACTCTACCCACCTTAAAAGAATTTTGTCCTCGGAATTTAATTAAGAGGCTAGAGGGACAAGAACAAGCTACATTAATCACATGCAAGCTATAACTAGGCAGACAATCACTCATTCAAGCAAGGAATCGAAGACATGAGGCATAAGAAAGACATTATACCTCACGAGTCAAATAAGTCGGGATATCGCGATCGGATATCATCCTCACGCTCCCACGTTGACTCCCCCAAAGAGTGATGACCCCAAGCAACTCGGACTAACTTGATAGTCTTATTCTTGAGGATCTTCTCTCTTCGGTCCAATATAGACACGGGCCTCTCCTCATACGAAAGGTTGGTACCAACAACCAATTCCGAATGATCCAGGATGTGGCTCGGGTTCGGGATGTACTGTCGTAATTGGGATACATGAAACACGTCATGCACCTCGCTTAATGACGGCGGAAGAGCGAGACGATAGGATACATCTCCTACTCGCTCCAGAATGTCAAACGGTCCTATATACCTAGGACTAAGCTTTCCCCGTACGCCGAAACGAATGACGCCACGGTTAGGCAAAATCCTCAGGAATATATGATCGCCGACCGAGAACTCGAGAGGACGCCGATGAGAATCGGCCCAATGGCGCTGGCGATATTGGACAACTCGAAGGTGATTTCTGACTCGCCTGATCACTTCAACTGTCTGAGCAATCATTTCTGGACCGAGCATCTGCCTCTCTCCAACATCATCCCAGGCTAGCGGGGATCTGCACTTCCTGCCATATAGTGCCTCGAACGGTGCCATCTGGATACTGGCCTGGAAACTATTGTTGTATGAGAATTCCACCAGGTGCAAATGATCTTTCCATGAACCACCGAAGTCAAGTGTGCAAGACCGTAACATGTCTTCAAGAGTCTGGATCGTGCGCTCCGACTGGCCATTCGTCTGCGGGTGATATGCTGAACTAAACTGGAGATGAGTTCCCAAACTCTCTTGCAAGCTACGCCAAAAGTGCGACGTGAATCTTGAATCTCGGTCCGAGGTGATACTGACTGGCACACCGTGCAATCTGACAATCTGCCTGAGGTACATCTCTGCTAACTGAGCCGTCGACTGACCAACTCTGAACGGAAGGAAGTGAGCCACCTTCGTGAGCCGATCAACTATAACCCAGATAGCATCTCTACTAGCTGGGGATCTAGGTAATCCAGTCACGAAATCTATGGTCACATGCTCCCACTTCCATTCTGGAATCGGTAAGGGCTGAAGAAGTCCAGCCGGTCTCTGATGTTCTGCCTTAACCTGTTGGCAAACCAAACACCGAGAGATAAACCGAGCTATCTCCCGCTTCATGCCATTCCACCAGAAGTGCTGATGGATATCACGGTACATCTTCGTACTGCCAGGATGGATGGAATACTGAGAACTGTGCGCCTCTGACATGATCTTCTGTCTGATATCTCCATTGGGTACACAAAGACGCTTACCATGTCGAAGTGTACCATCCTCATGAATACATAACTCTGGTCTTCGTCCTGCTTCACACTCTGCTCTGAGTCGCTGAAGCTTGGAATCTGCCGACTGCGCCATCCGGATCCTCTCGACTATAGTGGACTGAACTTGCATGTTGGCCATCAACGCCACACTGGAAGGGAAAACAACTTCAGTACCCATCTTCTGAAGATCTGCTAACAGCTCTGGTTGTGCTGTTAGGAAATAAGCTCCGGCTCTCCTGCTCAATACATCTGCTACGACATTGGCCTTCCCAGGATGATACTGCAAGCTGACATCATAATCTACAAGAAGCTCCAGCCACCTCCTCTGACGCATGTTAAGATCCTCCTGGATGAAAATATACTTCAGGCTCTTGTGGTCGGTGAAAATCTCCACCCTATCTCCGTACAAGTAGTGCCTCCACAACTTAAGTGCAAACACCACTGCTGCCAGCTCCAAGTCATGGGTTGGGTAATTCCTCTCATGATCACGAAGTTGTCGTGACGCATAAGCTATCACCTTCCTATGCTGCATCAGAACACATCCTAAACCTCTGCCTGAAGCATCACAGTACACTGAGAATCCTTCGTTCCCATCTGGAAGCGTGAGAATAGGAGCTGTTATCAGGCCTCGCTTCAACTACTCAAAAGAACTCTGACACTCTGCTGTCCAAGCAAAATGTGCATCCTTGCGGGTCAACTGCGTCAATGGCGCTGAAATCCGAGCAAAGTCTGAAATAAATCGCCGGTAATAGCCAGCCAATCCGAGGAAACTACGAACTTCTGCAACGGTGCTGGGTACTGGCCATGACTCAATAGCTACAATCTTCTGGGGATCCACTTCTACTCCTCCTTTGGTGATGATATGACCCAAGTATGAAATGCGATCGAGCCAGAACTCGCATTTACTAAACTTGGCATATAACTGGTGCTCTCTGAGGATCTGAAGAACGATACGGAGATGCTGCTCATGCTCCGCCTCACTTTTGCTGTAGACCAGGATGTCATCCAAGAACATAATCACAAACTGATCCAAGTAAGGCATGAAGATGCGATTCATGAGGTCCATGAATACTGCCGGCGCATTGGTTGCTCCAAAAGGCATAACGAGGAGCTCCCAATGCCCATATCTCGATCTAAAAGCTGTCTTCGGGATGTCCTGCTCTCTAACTCTGATCTGATAATAACCTGAGCGCAAATCAATCTTCGAGAATACTGAAGCCCCCTTGAGTTGATCAAACAAGTCATCTATCCTCGGAAGAGGGTATCTGTTCTTGATTGTCACTGAGTTCAAGGTACGATAATCAACACATAACCTGGACGTACCATCCTTCTTTTTCACAAGAAGCATCGGGGCTCCCCAAGGCGATCCACTAGCACGAATGAATCCCTTGGTTCTGAGTTCTTCAATCATCTTGTACAAGATTTCCAACTCTGACGGCGCCATCCTGTAGACTCTCTCTGATACTGGGGCTGTCTCGGGAATCAAGTCTATAGTAAACTCGATCTCCCGCTCCGGAGGCATACCTGGAAGCTCTTCTGGAAAAACATCTGGGAACTCATCCACTATCCTGGGCAACTAAACTGCTGCTACTTCCATCCGCAATACTGGAGGAGATGACTCAACCTCACCTCGAGAGAAAGAAAACACCGGCTCACCTGGAATGCTAAAAACAACCCTGCCAATGTGGCAGTCTATCCTAGCATACAGGTTCCTCAACCAATCCATCCCTAGCACCACATCATAATCGGCCATCGGGAACTCTATCAATCTAGCGGGGAATTCTCTACCGCTAACTACGACCCGACACGAGAAAAACACTCTATCTACTCCCACAAGTCCGTTACCAGTAAGTATATTGAGCCTTACTGATAATGACTCGGGCTCCAATCCTACCCGTGTCGCGAATCGTGCAGACATAAAAGAATGCGATACACCAGAATCAAATAAAGCTGAAGCTGGAAAGGAGTTGACGAGAATAGTACCTGCCACTACCTCACCTGGTGCCAACTCTTCCTCCACGGTCATCACCATAGCCTGACCGTGCCCTCGGGGTGCTGGTCCCCTCTGCTGAAACCCTCGCTGCCTACTCTGACTCAAGGCCTGGGCTTGTGCATACTGCTGGGGGCTATGTTGCTGAAATGCCTAGGACTGAGGCGGCAAGGGCCTCGGCAATGGATACTGTTGCTGCTGGACCGGAGCTGGTCCTCTCACCGAAGAACTAGAAAGGTTGGACGAGGATGAACCACCCCTGTTCGGGCAGGATCCAATCCTATGGTCTGGTGCTCCACAAGCCAGACACAATCCCTGTGCCCTGCGACACTCTGCCACCACATGGCCTGGCTTTCCACAATGAGAACATCCCACTGCGGAAGACTGCTTCTGCTTCTGCTGCTGCTGAGGGTACGTCGGGGTGGAATGCTGAACCGAAGTTACGGAGGCCGCTCGCCTCGGAGCTCCAATAGTCAAAGCCCTGGCTGTCGGGGCTGGTGCTGAAGACTGATTCATCTGGCCGTGAGATCTCTTCCGACCGCCGGCCCTATCCACAATCCTCTGGGAGGTATACTCATTCCTCCGGGCTGCTCTCAAGACTGCATCAAAAGTCTGATGCTCAAACTGCTCGACTGCCAAAAAGATCTCCAGGTGAAGTCCCTGCTGGAACCGCTGGGCTCTATCATACTCGGTTGCCACCAGGGTGGGAGCAAACCGACTGAGTCTGGAAAACTCGGCCGCATATCCGTCGACCGTCCTGCCTCCTTACTTCAGATTGGTAAACCTCGTCTGCAGATCATACCGAGCCACGGCATCGAAATACTTGGTCTGGAATCTCTCTCTGAATACTGCCCAAGCAATGGGTGCTGCTAACCCAACGGCCTGCGCTGCCCACCAGCTGCGGGCAAGATCTAATAGCTGTAGGCGCACAACTGCCACCTTCTCGTTCTCTGGGGTCCTGGCTGCTTCTAGAATCACCTCTGTGTCCTGAAGCCATGTATCTGCCGCGATAGCATCTTCACTACCGTCGAAGAATGGAGGGTTCAAGCGCTTGAAGCTGTTGGCAGCGCTGTTACCCTGACGACCACCCCGGGTCAAAGCATCCGTCACTGCCTGGTGCAAGACATCTCCACGTCGGTCTTGGAAAGCTATCAAGGTCCTGACGAGTCCTACCAAAGTGCCGTCATCAGGCTCGGCAGGCTGAACTGGCTGGACTGGTGGTTCTCCGTCAGAGGACACGACTCTGGAGGCTACTTCGGAATGTTGGACTTGATCTCCAGGTTGCTGCTGGTCCGCGGGAGGTGCTCTGCCTTGCTGATCGGCCGGGTCAGGTACTATGCCGCTGAAGAAGATGACATAGGTAACAATAAGGAAGGACCAGGACAGAGCAACGATACAAGCATATGATCAGGACAAGAATTCAGGGATTCAGAAGATACGAGCAGAGATCAGGGACGAATACTGATTGAGACATCTATTCGGTAAACCCTCACATATCTTGATTTACAAGACCTGTATGGGCCACCACTTAAACCATGTTACGCCCCAGAACCCGAATACTGGAGAGCGGGGGCAGACATAGCCAGCTACGTATATGAAATGGAATCCATCTCGCTATACGGTCACGGCTGTCTAGATACATGAGGGTTTATCTACAAGCCAACAGTCTCTTAAGGTCATGAACAAGCCTAGTGTCTCAATCACAAGCAAGTAAGTAAAAGTCACAAGATGTATGATCATTAAATATACAATAGTAAGGCGTCCCAAACATTACATATTCAGCTGATCATGAAGCTAGTCGTTACAAAATGTTAGGACTAGCAAGAGTTTAGTCATACATGATCAACCCTAGGATTTGTCAATCATGTTACAGCCCGTAGGCAGACAGTAAGTAAGTGCAATCGAGCTAAACAGGTGCTCGTCGGCTAAACGCCTCAAAAGCATATTTTTACAATAGAGTGGGAGAGCCAAAAATAACCCACTCGTTGTCAGGGTTCCGTCTAGTGGCCACCATCTGGCTGGGAAGTCGGTAGATCCTCTGGAGCTGCTCCGAAATCTGGCCACACAAAACCAGCTGGGCAGACCCCAGAAAGAGCAAGTGCCACAAAGGAGGCTTCACTTAAGAACTAAAACCAGCAATCAGCACAAGATATAAATATAAATAAAAATAAGGACTGGAATAAAAGGAAACATATCAGGATGATATACGACGAGATAACCATGGAACTATTCAGATAGCCAGGTTACAACCCGTAAACCAAACAAGGATCGGGGTTGTAACCCTTCGTCTGAACGGAGCTTGGTTTCTCACCATTTATCGGTAAAATAAATACAAGCATATTCTGGTCATTCAATAATCTGGAACAGGATCAGGACAAGACTAGACTGGTTAGACTCCATCCAATCATTTCACGGCCAAGCAAGAACTACGGCTTGATACTTTAACTAACTAGGGTTGTCACAATCCTAGTTACTAACAAGATGCAATGAGATTATTCCACAGCCACAAGCCCTGCAGACCATCCAGGTCACCCAGGTCGAGAGATTAGGGTTGAATTCAGGTGGGTACATCGTCCAGGAAACGTATGTACCCTTAAGTAGCTTGAAAGGTGCAACACACGACAGTGTACTGGAAATGTGCCCTACTCGACGGTAGGCTACAGATCCGAAGCGCGCCTAGGTAACGGGATTGCCTGTAGCTGGAAAATCTCTTCATGACTAATGTATTAATCTAGTTGTTAACCTTAGTCCATTTTAGTAGGTACTCCTGACCGTGGTACTCAGGAGTCCCCTCCTAGACATGATGCAAGACAGGACTGGATTATTTGTACAATCACAATCGCCCACGGTGTCCAGGTTATTTATACAGGTCATGTCATGTCAGGTAGCCGTCGCAACAGCTTATCAAGATATAACATGTCAGGTTTATCATGTCAAGTGTACTTGTCAGGAGTGTGCCACGACGGACCACTATCAGGTCATGTCAGGTCATTATTTCAGGAGTGCACCACTACGGGTCACTATCGTGTCATGCTCAGGTATCATTTCCAAACATATTAAGCAAATTTGTGATTATCAAGTTCATGACAAAAGGCGTAAGGATATAAAATGGACGTTAAATATCTAATAAAATATCAATATACAGGACTATAGAAGATCAAGGGTAATCAGGCTACGCTCAAGCCAGGCTACGCTCAGGCTAGCGTACGCTCAGGTTGCGTACCAAAGGATCCATATACTTCCAATGGGAAGCGTACGCAAGGGTCAGCGTACACAAGGACACGCTCAAGCTACAGGTCAGCGTACGCTCAAGCTAGCGTACGCCAGACTGCGTACGCTCGAGCTAGCGTACGAAAGGGGCCAGCGTACGCCTTGCTTGCTTAAGCTAGCGTACAAGGCACGCGTACGCTCAAGCTAGCGTACGCTCAAGACATGCTGCCAACAGGCAGCGGTGAGCGTTCAGCGGTCGAAGGCTAGCGTACGCTCGCTAAAGAGCAGCGTACGAAGGCTAGCGTACGCTCGCTAAAGAGCAGCGTACGAAGGCTAG
>JANAVB010030817.1:21834073-21952952 GCA_029216955.1 Iris pallida
TCCATAACTCCACAAAGACTTAAGTCATCCACCGTAATAAAACCTAAATAATATTTATAAAATCTAAAATCACCATTTCAATAAAATAAATAATGATAATAAAATATTTTAAATTTTCTGGGAAGGGCAGCTACACTTTCTTAGGCCAGATTTACTTAGCCTGTGCAAACCAAAGGATGAATTGATTAACGTTTATCGCAACGATATGGCTCAAGTGCATAAATGACTAAGTTCAAAGAACAGGGCTCAGTTTCAAACCAAAAAAAAGAAAGTTAAAGGTTATAGAAAAGAGAGATATTTCATGAATCTGCAAAAATGGTCATTGGACAAACTTATGCATAAGGGGTAGTTTCCTCGAACGGTTGCCTAGGACAAGGAACTGATTCGGCCGGGAGGATGAGTATAGCTAGTGCCAGTAGGACTGGTACGAGTGATTCGGGAACTTTCGAGTCGGGCTCGCTACCCGTCGCGAAAGGATCGCCGTTTAACACTGTTATAGTCCACCATGGCTTGAAATTGCCAGTGACCTTCAGACCCTTTCACTACTTAAACTAATGCACGTGACACGAGATGAATATGATAGCTGCTCAATGTATACAATTTTATATGCTTGCCTCAAAATATTTTAATGGCTAAATTGCACTTTGATACCTTCAACTATTCCGGTTTTTCAACTTCGTACCCTAAACTATTTTACTCAACAACTTAATACCTCAACTATTATTTTTTTTCAACTGCATACCTAAAATTTTAAAAATCCCGAAAATGCCCTTATCCCTTTCCTCTCCCCTTCTCCCCTCCCTCCTGGCCCCACTCCGGCTACCCCTTCCTCCTGCACAGCCCCAGCCCCCTCCCTCCCGTCCCGCCCCCCCTCCGGACACCCCCTCTTCCGCTTTCGGCCACCCTCCCTCCCGCTTTCGGCCTCCTCCCCCCTCCCGCTTCAGACTGTCTCCCCCCTCCCGCTTCAGACCGTCTCCCCCCTTCCGCTTCCGTCCACCCTTCCCCAGCCCCCCTTCTTCCACGCTGCCGTGCCCTAGGGGGAGAGGCAGGGGCGGGTGGCCGGAAGCGGGAGGGGGAGGAGACAGCCGGAAGTGGGAGGGGGGGAGGCGGCCAGAAGCGGGAGGGGGGTTGGCCGGAAGCGGGATGGGGGGGTGGGGTGGTGGGGGGGTGGGGGGGGGGGGGATAATTTTCAAGTTTGATCAAGGGTATTTTCGTCCAAAAATTTTTTGGGTATCAAATTGTTACAAATTTTTTTTAGGGTATCAAGTTGAAAAACAGGAATAGTTGAGGGTATCAAAGTACAATTAAGCCTATTTTAATATGCAAATCAATCAGGATGGTTAAAAGATCACAAAAATAGCTAATCTATTTTATAAAATTGCTTGAACCAAATGCAGAGCTTGGATTTAATTAGCCACTCGTCAGTACATGTGATCGTGCTGACCCTCGCTCTTTGCAGGTGCCAGGAATCAGGAAGAACGCACCAAATAGCTAGGCGACGTTCGTGCTTTTGAAGCGTCGACCGCACGTCGAAGACCCCGTCGCTGAACTTTTGAAGACTCTCCGCAAGTCCAAGGAACATGTCTCGGCATCCCTCGCATCCAGGTGGCTGGAATACTTTTGTTGTAAATGAGGGACGTATCTCATCGGCACTCCTTTTATAATCGAGTCATGTTGTAAAGCCCGCGCGACACGATTGTAATAGAGTCTGTAAATGATGTCTATTATCAATAAAATGCAAAGTTTTTCTATTTCAATGTGTTGTTCATTTTGTCTGCGCTCTCTCTTAGTTGATGAGTTTCGGGTTATCTTATGACTATGTCTTGTGTGATCGCAACTAGGTTCGCACGGCATCACGCCTAGACGACGACTATCGATTCTTCGGAATCGGGACGTGACACACGCGGGACGCACGTGGGACGCCCGAAAGTGCATGCGCGGCGCGCGAGGGGGCTTCCGCGCAAGGGGGCGCGTGGGGGCTGTCGCGCACGGGGCGCGGGCCGACAGGGGCGCAGGGGCGCACGAGCGCGGCCGAGCTGGCGCGCCGTTGCGCGCGGGGAGGCGCGTTGACGGCCGACGTGGCGGCGCGGACGCTGGCGGGGGCGGGCGGCGCTGGCTGGTGCGCGGGGGGACGGCCGCGCGAGAGGTCGACGGCTGGGGCGCGGTCGGGGCGCAGTCGGGTGTGGCCGGGAGGCGGTCGGCTCGTCGGGGGATCGGTTGACGCGCGGCGGAAAATGGCCCAATAGAGGTGTTGATGCGACTGGGGTGTCGCGGGTAGAGCCGGGGCATGGTCGGTTTTGGGGGAGGAGAAGTGTAGTGGGAGGTGGAAGAGATTTGTGAAGGTGGTGAGGAAGTAGAGCTTCTTTGAGTTTCTGATGGAGAAGAGATGTGTTTCTGAGAGATTTTACGTGAAGGAGGAGAAGTTGTACGTGGGGGTGTGATCCGGCGGAGGAAACAGATCGGAAAAAGACTGGGGAGTGGGTTAACGGTAGTTTAAGTTAGTTGGGTTTGGATAGCGGGTTTGGGTAGCGGGATCGGGTAGCGAGTTCGAAACCGATAGCTAATGGGCTTGGGTTAAAAATGCCTTAATTACTATCAATAAAACATTGTAATTAATAAATATATTTTTTGAAAAATGTTTTTTTCCAATATAATAATAATAATAATAATAATAATAATAATAATAATAATAATAATAATAATTGGATACTTCGGAACAGTGGATTAACGGTAGTTTAAGAAATAAATAGTTGTCAGAATTAAGTAGCCTAATATCCATTTCCTATACAACCATTGGATACTTCTGAACAAAAGGCCACTATTAGTTGTACAACTTTACGTAGACAATTAAAGCCGAAATATTTTCCCCATATATAATATGAAACTATATGATGAATCAATTTAGTAAAATCGTATAGTAAGTGGTGCTATGAATTTTGGAAATATGGAATTTTTAGTTTGGCCAACATTGTAGGTAACGAAAATTATATATCTACTAATCTAATACTGTATTAGTTGGAAACAGCTAAAAAATATGCCATGCCAATGTATATTCTCCATTAGTTAATTGAAAATAATATCAAATAAAATAATTTGAAAATTAATTTTAATCATAATTGAAAAGTCTAATTAAAATATATCTATTATCTACACATATCTATAACAAATTCTAACTAAAATAAAAACATATCTATAGCAAATTATATATATATATATATATATATATATATATATATAGAGAGAGAGAGAGAGAGAGCCTAGTGGTTAAGAGAGATACTTGCGGCCCAAGTGGTTGGAGTTCGAGCCTAGTGGAGGCGAGTTCACCACAATTATCCTTTGTTTCAATATAAAATATTTTTTTTTCAATATAATATATATATATATATATATATATATATATATATATATATATATATATATATATATATATATATATATTTTTTTTTTTTTTTTTTTTTTGAAGCAATGGGTACTTGTGGCGAACTCGCCTCCACTGAGGCTCGAACTTCGACCGCTTGGGCCGCATGCATCTCTCTTAACCACTAGGCTAGAGGTCATTTGCTATATATATATATATATATATATATATATATATATATATATATATATATATATATATATATATATATATATATATATATATATATATATAACTCAAATATATTCAAATATTTAAACCATTTCTAACAATATCAGAAGAAAAAAAAATTTATGTGAATTTACTAGTTTAAATATATGCTCTCAAATATTTCCGACCTGAATATTAACAACAAAAAATATATATTTTTGAAAATTCCTAACAAATTAACACAGCTGAAAAATAGAATAACTCTCTGTTTGAAAATGACACTAGCTAATTGTTTGCGTAGAACACAACTAGAATTGATGAGAGCACATAAACAATGACATAGCCCTTTATATAAAAGATTTTTTTCTTACATTTTAGTATAATATTTAGTAGCATTCAAAGGAAGGATAATATTTAATACCACCTATCCATACAGAATTATACAATGTCCTCTTTCTATTTCTACGTACAATGTATTTTCTTTGAAATTTTAATTTTTGTATTTTCACTCATGGCCTCCGACGTCCATCGCTTGTGGTACTTACTATTCGGGATCTGATCCTACTGGTTTTGTTTGACCATATCTCGTAGCAGAATCTGAGGATCCAGTCTTCTAACCGGCTAGTGGTGCACACCAGGAGCATAGGCGTCGGGGACCATGAGTGGTTTCTTCTTCACCACTTTTATAACATTTCGTTTCTACTTGGACGTTTGGCCATTGGCACGTGTTAGCCATAAATTTGTATACATATCTGTAATTATTCAGACTGCAACTGGAAACAACTATGTACTCTCAGTATTGTACTAGCTTATTATTTTGCATAGCTAGTCTCTTGAATCATTTTGATGAACGTCGGGGACATGTACTGCTTTATTTTATATGTTTATTGTTTACTGCTTCTAGTTTTGATTGATTGAGACATAGATGCTCTATGCGACAATATGAAACATGATTGCATAATGCATCCCTTATTTCTTGACAGCCGTGATCACCGTATGACGTCTTCGTACCTTATACGGAATAGCTGGCCATATCTGTCTCGGTATTTCAGTATTGGGGCATGACACAGACCTAGTCCAATAAAGTTCGACTTGAAAAAACCTGAGCTCGATCTAGGTTTTCCTCTCTGAGTTTTATTTAGTCCAGTCCAGTCTAGTCCAGTCTAGTCCAGATCCAATCAAAATTAGTCAAAAATTGACATCGGGCTAGTCTAACCCATATAACATCCTTGGGTAATACATGTTTAGACTTAAAAAAATTAACATTAATTTTAAATTTATACTATGTTAATCCAGGAATATACTAACTATAATTATTAAAAAAAAACTATGGAAGAGTCTGTTAAAAAAAAAGATATTTTTTAACATGTGCCCTGAGGACACATACGGAGAATAATTAAATGATAGTTTTTTACTTTAAATAAATATTATCTCTGTTTAATAAATAATTAATAGAATAATTTTTTTTTTGCTTTTAAAAGTATCATTTAGACCTAATAAAAAAATTAGAATAATTAATTAATTATTGGATCTAAATAACATATTTCAAAGTAAAAAGTTATTGTATTAATTGTTTACTGGATTAAATAACACATTTCAAAACAAAAAGTTATTATATTAATTGTTTTTGAAATTTTTTTGACTGTGCCTGACATGACGTTCGAGGCTTTTTGTGCAGTTTTTGTGGACATTGCATTGTATAGGAGGAATAATATGTTTTTGTGGCTCAGATCTCACTACACCAAATCGTCCAATTTCTAACGGTTCCTTGTTTTAATTTCTAACGGACTTCATCCGTTAGAAAATTGCAACAAGTTAGATCCGTTAGTATTGGCTTAGTCTGTTACAAATATAATATTTTCTTCCCCTACCCATATAATAAATATTCTAGCTAGGTATTTTCTCCTCCAATTTGTAGAATCTCTGATTCCCCCACAGCCAAATTCTTGGCGGCACAACCCAAATTTGGCGCCACAACCAAATTCTTGGCGGCAGAATCCCCCCCAGTTCGACACATATACAAGTTCTCTCTCTCTCATTCACAAATTCTCAAAACCATTAGTTCTCCTCTCTCTCTCTCTTTCACAAATTGAACGGATCCCACCTGGCTTGTCGTCCACCTACGGCGAGTCATCCATCTCTGGCACGGAGGCATGTCGTCCATATCAGATCCGGCGACACGTCGTCCATCTCCGGCGCTGCGGCACGTCGTCCATCTCCGGCGCGGCGACACCATCTCCGGCAAGGCTGCACGAAGGTCTCAATTCGTAGTCGTCGGCTATCCGACATTCTCAATTCGTAGTCGTCCACCTGCGGCGTTAGTCATCTACTCTCTTTTTTTATATTCTCATATGGTTATTTAGATTCACAAGTTATTGGAAATGTGAGGATGGTTTCTTAATTCTTTTATTAATTATGATATGTGATATGAGTAAGAAACCATAGGTTTTGGTTTTTCTTTGATATGTGATGTGAGTAAAAAATTCTAAATTTTGGTATGTGACGTCAGTCATTTACTCCTTTAATCTGTCACATAAAATGTCGGACTTGGAATTGGAGAAGATCCAGTAGAATTTGTCATAGATTTGTGTAGAAAAGATTGATCAAGAACAATAAATGGGAAAGAACATGTGACTAGGGTTTTGTAACCCCACTTGTCCATATTTTTTAAATATTGTAAAATTTTTATGATCGTCTTAGAGGAAGAATTTGAATTAGTTGGCATGGTGTTTTTCCCTAGTTAGTTACAACCAATTTGAGTGGCCCCCACATTTTTCTAACCACTTTCTATCTAACCAAGCAGTTTTCCTAACAACTTTCAGGGCTGGAACACAATTTATCAGTTGCCTAGGATTTTAGTGTAAATTTCCCATACACCTCCCCTTTATTATTTTTAGAGGAGAGAGAGTGAGCTCTCTTATTTTCTTCAGTATTGATAACTGAGTCCCTTTCCCCAATTCTTCTCTATTGATCGAACCCTAACCCTAACCCTAGCTTCTCCAACCCAGCCGACGACGACGATGGAGATGGTGACGATGATGCTTCCACCTTTCGGCGACCAAGTCCCCGGTACAGAGCCACCACTACGGCGGCGCGTCCTAGCGACGCACAGCCTTGTGCGCGATCGATCATCATTCTTCGGCGATCCTTCCATTCCGGCGATTGCAACACCAAGGATCCTTCGAGCGGCGGCAACGAGTCTCCAACTTCCTCAAAGTCTCGGCGGCGACGGCTCCCTAGCTCCGGGATCTGAAGGCAGAGTAGTGGCGATGACGAACGGGTTGACTTCTTTGGCGGCGCGTGGCCTTTCCACTGACGATCGTGTCGAGCAGGCCGTCTCCTTAACTCACGGTGGCACACGTGGCTTCTCGGCGTCGGAGAGCAGAGCAGAGCTAGGGATATGTCCATTTCCTTCTCCGGCAGTTCGTCCTTCCTTTGACGACACCATTGCGAGCTCTTGCATGGACATCTCATCATGCATCGGCAGATTCTTCTTCGATTAATCAAACTCCGATGAGTTCTCAACCAATCTTTCTCCGTTCTGTAAGAGCAGTCTAGATTGCTCTGATTCTTCTAATCATCCTAAGTTTCTGATCTGTAGCAGAGCAGTGCGGTGTAATCAAAATCGCTCGATCATCCTTAAACGATCGGAATCATCGTTCTTGTCGAAGTAACAAGGAGAGCGGTGAGTTTAATTGTGATTGAGAATTCTGTAGCAACATTAGAAGATCAATTAATTGAGTTTAATTATTCAATTATGATAGATTTTGAGTAGTTCCTGCGGACTGAGTCGATCGGGATCTTCGTAGTACCAGAGCAAGTATCGCAGTAACGTTCTTGATCGCCATCGGTTCGTGAGTCGACTCTTGGAAGAGTGTCCTCGATCAGCTAGATCCCTTTCTCCAGGTAATTCCCTATCCTCTATTATTTATAGAATACTCTGGTGATAGTCTTGATGTGTATGAGTTATGCCAGGCTATAGGCAATGTTCGTGTCTCTAGGAGTTGTGTCCGGACCTGGGTGCGTGTCCCTTTCTGTTCATGTCTGATCAAGACGTGGCTCGTGTCCAGTGTGCGTGTCAGGAGTGGGAATCAGTAGGGCTTGATATTCAAATCTATAATTTCTGTGTATTTCTTATATTCATTTGTTTAAGGCTTTGTATAATCTTCTGTTTTTTGGGGATGATCTTAGCTTTGAGTTGATTGTTTTGATTTTGTAATTTTATACAATTCTTGTTTAATTTTCTGGTTAAACATTTTGTTGACTCAAATTATGAGGTCTAGATTGTGTTGGACATGCCATTTTCTTTCCCAGTTATGAGTTCTATGGTAGCCGTTGGGGGTTCAAATTCTTGTGCTTGTTTGATTTCAGGTATGGTGTGTGGGTTGGTTCCTGCAGGTTGATTATAGACAGACTTTTGAATCATTTTTTATTGAATATTTTGTGTGTTCAAATGGTGTTTGATATGTCTGGGTTGCTAGTATATGATTAACAAAGTATGATGGATGGTTAAGATGGGTACAACTGTGGGTAGGAGTAGGCATGTTACTGGGTTCAGTATAACCAGGGAGGAATGTGTGTGTGTGGTTTGGCTAAGTTGCCTTGGTGTATATATTTTGAGTAGGAGTTGTGAAAAGGATTGGTGTATGTGCAAGACTTCTTGAATTCAAATATACAGGAGTAGCTATTATGGCCTCGAAGTGTATAAGTTGAGTTTTCTTACATTGCCAAACTCTATTCCAACTGGTCTTATATGTGAGGGACTACATGTAGCCATTCTAAGTGGAGACTGGGCTTATAGAGTATTAGCTAAACTCTATGTAAGCTATATGTTGTGGTTAGTTGAGGTCAGCAAGGCATGATAGAGTACTCTTGGACTTTGGCTGTAAATTTTGAGATATGAATTTTATAAATTATTTTTCAAGCAATGGTATATTAAATATTTTCTACAGGAAAATGTTAAAAAGGCTTTGTCTAATTTATGATTTAATAGTCACATTAAATTCTTAGAATCTTTACAAGATATTTTAGTATACTTTAGGTATAACAGAGTAAGGTGTGTAATTTGAATATTGGATTAATAAGTAAATAGATGAGACAGATTTGTTAAGTAAACTAGTTGATTAGAATTTAACCAACTTGTAAATCATATAACAGGAGGACATCCAGTTTTACTATCCCTACTTGATCACCTTGACCAAGGCAAGTATACTCCTCGGACTTGTCCATTACTTCATGTCTTGTATTCATGCTTGTATCTTCTTGTTGACACGCTATTTCATGAGATTGTCTTGTATCTTGTTTTCTGAGTTTACTTGTGTCTTGGAGAAAAAATACTATAGATGTGTGATCAAATCCGAGTTACTATTCATGTGAATAGCTTAGGTCCCGCATCGTGTACGCGGGACCGAGGCTGTACCATTTCATGTTCCCTGAATCTACCCAAGCCGATCACACACTCTGGATGTATTTTGATATGTTGCACACATCAGGTTCATTGTGTATTTCATGTTCCGGTTTCATTTCATGTTTCCTGTATTTACTGTTCAGTATTCATGTTCAGGTTTCATGTCATGTTCTTATTTTTTGTACTTTATATTTTTCCTGTATTCATTTCCATACCATGATGTTCATGTTCATTTCCTT
Source organism: Iris pallida (assembly GCA_029216955.1). Classification (NCBI taxonomy): domain Eukaryota; kingdom Viridiplantae; phylum Streptophyta; class Magnoliopsida; order Asparagales; family Iridaceae; genus Iris; species Iris pallida. Next base: position 21,843,288 of record JANAVB010030817.1, read on the forward strand.
GGATATACTTAGCTCCGCTTCTGACTGGATATGTTGCAGGTGTACTTGTAGGATATTATTCTACCTTATGGGCCAGAGTCCGAGATCTTAGCTGAGCAGGATGGAGACATGACTTAGCTAGAGCTTCGGGTTTAGACTGTTTATCTTTACTCCTAGATATTGTTCATAGTATATTTTATTTCTGATGACTCTGGAACCTTTATGTTATATGGATTTGTGAATTATGGTGATCTTCTGAGAACATTTTTAGATGCTGTGATTGTGTACATTTATGTTTATCTGGTTAGATTTCCCTAGCTTGGTACAGCTTACTTCGTCGTGTCTATAGACGAAGGCTGGACGTGTCTGACTCGTGTCCGATTATTCGGGAGCGAGTCGTAGAGCAGTCTCGATTGCTCTAATTCTTCTAATCATCCTAAGTTTCTGATCTGTAGCGGAGCAGTGCGGTGTAATCGGGATCGTTCGATCGTCCTTAAACGATCGGAATCATCGTTCTTGTCGAAGTAACAAGGAGAGCGGTGAGTTTAATTGTGATTGAGAATTCTGTAGCAACATTAGAAGATCAACTAATTGAGTTTAATTATTCAATTATGATAGTTTTTGAGTAGTTACTGCGGACTGAGTCGATCGGGATCTTCGCAGTACCAGAGCAAGTATAGCAGTAACGTTCTTGATCGCCATCGGTTTGTGAGTTGTCCGACTCTTGGAAGATTGTCCTCGATCAGCTAGATCCCTCTCTCCAAGTAATTTCCTATCCTTTATTATTTATAGAATACTCTGGTGATAGTCTTGATGTGTACGAGTTATGCCAGGCTATAGGCAATGTTTGTGTCTCTAGGAGTTGTGTCCGGACCTGGGTGCGTGTCCCTTTCTGTTCGTGTATGATCAAGACGTGGCTCGTGTCCAGTGTGCGTGTCAGGAGTGGGAATCAGCAGGGCTTGATATTCAAATCTATTATTTCTGTGTATTTCTTATATTCATTTGATTAAGGCTTTGTATGATCTTCTGTTTTTTGGGGATGGTCTTAGCTTTGAGTTGATTGTTTTGATTTTGTAATTTTATACAATTCTTGTTTAATTTTTGTCACGACCCACACCCTAGGTAGGGACACAAGTGCGTGACAGCGCCCAGCCTACACCGTAAAAACAGTATAGAACGCTGTAGGTCTACTAGCTGACAGTATATAATAACCTGTTATCTCTGCACGGAGGAATATAATATAAAATACTGATAAACTCAATCACAATCTAGAAGGAAGAATCATGGCACGAAAACTAGATAGATATAATCACAAAGTGCAATATACAGCTCATAGAGAGAAAGAGAGTCACAAAGTAATATGGTTATACAATCCCAAAATATAATATCATAAGTGGCAAGCTGGAGACAAAGTCCAGTCCAAAACAACTCTAACTAAGCAATAGGTAAAGTCTCGTCAGGCGGAGCTAAGCCTTGCTGATCCAAGGTCTCCAAGTCTATGCCCACTACGTCATCCGGACCGTAGAAGGTACAGTAATCCTTCTTATCAGCATCTGTAATATTTTGTCAACATATCCAGTCAGGATGGAACGAGCACAATCAACTAACAACAGTTCATAAGATATGACAAAAGCTATAAGACTGTAAATAAAGAGTATACACAAGAAATCATGGGATGTACATGTGAGTATCATGGCATGGTAAGCTGTAAATTTAGAGCTAGAACAAGGCAAGTAAAACTGATCATGGTATGTACAAGAATCAAGAATCATCTATCTAGGTGTGTGAGTACTAGCTACAATATGTGGCCGGCTTGGAAACTTGTAGAATAGTAACAGGCCTGGCTAATCATACGTGGGGTGTATGATCAACACTCATAATCAATCAATGCACAATGGGTGCACAATAGGCATTGACCACATATCTACACTAATACTCCCTGCCTCCGACTGGTAGAGTGGATCCAAGCAAGACACGTTACGACACGGGATTCTACGAGAAGGGAGCAAGTCTCCTCGAGAATCGGTGTCCATATACTACATAAGAACTACAAAGGGGCTTGCATAATACATACCAAGATAACAAAGAATAATATCTCATGTCAGGATCCATGAATACCAATCCGTGTGACCAATGTGTCAAGAACAAGCATATCTACAATAATTACATAAATTATAACAATTATCGTAAATTAGAAAAGTTATCAGAGAATGTACTCGCCTGTGATGTGATGGATAAGTCGACTGAGTCCAAGAACAGTGCCTCGAGGACCTATAGATGGAATACTGTATCAATATAATGGTTTGGAAGTGAAATCAAGTCATATTGAGTCAAACTAGGTCAAGATACGTCAAACTAAGTCAAACTAGGTCAAACAAAGTCAAACTAGATCATACAGAGTCAATCTAAGTCATATTAGACGTAACAAAGTCGAACTAGGTCATTGCAAGTCAAACAAAGTTAAACTAGGTCGATTTAAATCAAAGGTTGACTTACAATTGACTTTTGGTCAACTGGTCAACTCTGGTCAACCCTGGGTCAACTCTAGGTCAACTCTAGGTCAAACTTGACTAACGTTGACTAACAGTTGACTTTGGGTCAACTGGTCAAGTTCGGTCAAGTTCTAGTCAATTTTTGGCTATGGTTGACTTTTGGTTGACTTTTGGTCAAAATTAGTCAACCGTGGTCAACCAAGGTCAAATCTAGTCTAAGTCCACTATTCCTAACCATTACCAACCATAAAATCCTAATTACAACTATATCTTAAAGTATTAAACCCATATGTTGAGAAATAGGCATTATCCTAACTTGCTCCGTTTACCCTTTCTAAGGTAAACCTCACTTTAGCTTCTAACCCCGACTCTAGACCTTCCTACTCTCATTCTAAGTTTTCCTCCAACCTCTACTATGGTATTTCAGCCCTCTCCTAGAATCTCGATACCGTCTCATGGTATCTTGATACTAGAAAATCCAAAAAGGTAAATTTACATTACCTTAAGGTAATGAGAACCATGAGATACCAACTTGGTATCTCAAGGATACCACACAAACTAACTCTAAACCTTATCCAAATCTAACTAAACTCTAACATACCACTTACCTTAATAGCTAACTTCTAACTAACATGAAAAATCTAACTCACTTAGATAGCTAACTAATTCTAACCTATATCCCATCTAACTTTCACTAATTCTAATACTAACTAAACTCACTAACATACCCACCAACGACCCACAATTTAGGAAGGAAAGGGGGGTTTATATGGAGGGTTATATGGATATATATAACGGTATATATATGGCGTATATATGGGTATATATATAGGTATATATGGCTACATATAGGGGGGTTTATGGGGGGTCAGGGGGGTAAATTGCTGCTGCTGCTGCTATTTACTGCTGCTACTGCTGCTATTTACTGCTGTTTTGGGGGGGGGGGGGGGGGGGGGGGCAGCAGCCCCTAATCCCCCCTGCTGCTGGTGTTGCTCTTCTCTCTCCCTCTCTATATCACTCTCTAAACTCTCTTCTACCTCACTTTCTAACTCTCTTCTCTACTTCACTCTCCATCTATACATATATATATCTTTCTCTATGTATATATATCACACTCACACACATACACACACACACACATATATATATATATATATATATATATATATATATATATATATATTATATATATATATATATATATATATATATATATGTATCCATGTGTGTGTGTATCTATATACATATATATATGTATATAGATACACACACACATGGATACATATATATATATATATATATATATATATATATATATATATATATATATATATATATATATATATATATATATATATGGACACACACACTCACACATAGACACATATATACATATATAGACACACACACACACATGGGCACACACACACACACACACACACACACACACACACATATATATATATATATAATATATATATATATATATATATATATATATATATATATATATATATATATATATATATATAAATATATATATATATATATATATATATATATTTTATATATATATAATATATATATATATATATATATATATATATATATATATATATATATATATATATATATATATATATATATATATATATATATATAGAGAGAGAGAGAGGAGAGAGAGAGAGAGAGACACACACACACACATACACACACATGGATATATGTATAGATATATGGACACACACACACACATGGATACATGGGCACACACACACACACATGGATATATAAATATATATAGATATATGGACACATACATACATATATATGGACACAAACACACATATAAATATATATCTATGGACACACACACATCCTAGTTCTCCTAGGAGTCTCCCATAGGCCTCTAACTTTGACACAAAGGGACACAACCATGGGGTAAATCCTATGGGTTCTAAAACCAATTAAAATTTATGGAAAAAAGATTTAGAGGATAGAAAATTACCTATTAGAAGTGAATCCTAACGAAACTCTCTTCGACATGAAGGTCCTTGTAGGAAGGACACTTCCACCTTGCACTTTTCTCCCAAACTTTGGTAGCACCCTCCCTTGATGGTGTAGAGAGTATCTACGGAAGAAATTTAGGGGAAAAAAAAGAGAATTTGGAGATGAAATCACAATTTTAGGTTTAGGTTTGGGGAAGAACTCAAAAGGGGGAAGAAATTAGAGTGGAGAAGAAGTGAATGGAGAGAGTGTCACGACCCGCTCCCGAATAATCGGATACGAGTCGGACACGCCCAGCCTTCGTCGTTAGACACGACGAAGTAAGCTGTACCAAGCTAGGGAAAACTAACCAGATAAACATGAAAGTATAGAATCACAGCATCTAAAAACGTATCCCAGAATGATCACCATAATCCACAAATCTTGATATCATAATGTACCATAATCAACAGGAATGAAAAGTGCTATGAACTCTAAAGTCAATACCTCAAAGTAAAGCTAAGTAATCTAAACCTGAAGCCTCAAGCTAAGCCTCATCCTGCTCAGTAAATCCTGGGCTCTGGCCCATAGAGTAGAACAATGTCCTGCAAGCATACCTGCAACATATCCTATTCAGGAGCGAAGCAAAGTACAGTTCTAGGTAATGAACAATAACATCATGGTATGGAAAATAAATGCTGAAAGAACAGGATAAGAACAAGGTATGTAAAGAACATGAAGAACATGAACTACTGCTATAAAGATACAGGAAGGATCACGACTATGTAAAGATACAGGAAAGATCACGACTATAGCTAATATCAAGATCAGGATCATAGGAAACTAATGTAAGAATAAAATCCAGAACATGTGTGTTATAAATTTGAAATACTTCTATGATATGTGACCGGCTTGGATAAGACCATGAAAGAGCATAAAAGATCCTGAAAGATCATATATGGTACGGCTTAGGACCCGCGTGCACTGTGCGAGGCCTAAGCTAAAGATCATGAATAAGTATCCGGGTTTGGTCACATATCTAGAGTATTTCCCCCACCCCAAGATACAAGTAAGATCATGAAAGAACAAGCCAGAAAAGATCATGAACGTGTTGCAGTGTGTCAGCAATAAAGAACAAGAAAATGCACCGATCAAAACCATAGAATGTACTTGCCTTGCTCCAGGAAAGTACGGGTAGGCAATAGAGCTAGATATCCATCTGTAATTTAATAATGTGTACAAGTTGGTTAATTACAAAATTATAGACTTGATTAAAACACATTAATCAAATCCTCTACTTAAATCTATCCTATAATCCACTACTCAAAATCTAAATACAAATGATCATTAAATACCATTCCTATTTTAATACATTTTACTCAAGTAACATGCAACTTCCCTTAAACCTAAACGACCATAGCTTAATTTGAACCCCTCCTTTTAATGTAGGACCTGAACTAATCCATAATCAGTTTATACTTAGGACAGGGCATTATAGGTCTTATTGGCAATGTGATTAGAATTTAAATCATGCATCAAACCATTTCTAACTAGTACTAAATTAGTCTAACTCACCCATGGGAACAAGTTTGAACATGAGACTAATTAACCAAACCATGGACCAAAATCATTCCTAACCAAAGTTCTAACATAAGTTCAAAATCAACATGTAGCTCCACCTAGCCATAATCTCCAACATTAAACCGCCTATGCCAATTTGAATCTCTCAACCCACAAATCATCAACGAATGCTCAAAAGACTGAGCAATACTCAAAATGACAAAATTCAATGAGACAGATTTGAACCCAAGCTTTGCCAAGCACACAGAGATAACAACCTTACAAGCCCAGACCGATCCCAGGGTTAGTCCACTATCAGCTCGAAGCTAATCTATATTAACCAGGTCATAGCCTGCAAGAATTGCCCATCACAACCCTCATGTACTCTCCAGTTCAAATATAGTTTAAAATATACTAATCTACAATAGAGTTCAGCATGGTAGATACACAAGTTCCAGGAACATGAACACCCAAAGCCCGGAATTACACTAAACCCCATCTCTCCTGATATTTAACCGTATTCATTCAAACATTTAGCAATAATTACATGTCATCTCCCTATTTTTTTTCCAAAATACGTAAATGACTGTATTTCTGTATTTAGAGGATTTTAAATTTTTGGGTATTCTTAAAATTTTATTTATTTTTCTGGACTTTGGTTAGCCTTAATTGTTTAGACCTGACATTTGATTATTGTCTCTATTTAATTGTTATTAATATTATTTTATAATTATTATTAGGGGTTAACATGGCTAGCTTATATTAAGTTGTTTTTATTATTATCAATTATCATCATCATTATTATTATTGTTATTATTATTATTATTATTTTTATAATCCTAAATATCTACCCCCCCAAACCTAACCCTCTCTTTCCACTCTCTCTCAGCCGCCCCCCCAATTCTCTCTTTTCACACTCTCTCTCCCGATCCCTCTTTACTGGACCAGAGCCCCCCCTCACTCTTCTCTCTTCCCCCTCTCTCCTCCCTCAACTCTCTCTCCCCTGCTCATCTCTCTTCCGAGCTCACCCCTCTTCCCCACGCTCCCTCTCGCTCACCTTCCCTCGTCTTCGACCGCCGACCGCCGCCACTGCCTCCACTGCTCCCACCACCGCCAGCCACCGTCTCCACCACCACTTCTGCGACCACCACCACCGCCATCTCCTCCGGCCACCTCCACTTCAGCCAGCACCATCGCCCCCACCATCATCATCGCCGTCGTCGTCTCCTCTGTGGCCTACGGCCACCCTCCGTCGACGCCGCCGTCTCCATCTCCTCCGCCTTCCCTTCGTGGTGCAGCGCTGCTGCTGCCGCCCCTCGCTTCCACGCCGGCGGCGAGCCCCCTCGCCTCCCCTCGACTCTCTCTCTCTTCTCTGAGCACCGCACCACCGCGGCTGCTGTCCCCTCCGTCGGGAACCGACAGATCCCGGTGAGCTCCTCTGCTCCTCTCTTTCTCCTCGGTTTGCGTGCTGCCTTGTGCGGCGCACCCTCGGGGTACGAGTCCCTCGTTTTATGTACATCTCGGAAAGCGAGCCCTCGAGCTCCGTGCATGCCTCGAGCAGCGGGATGCTTTGGGCCCCGCGCTGCTCGGGTTATGTGCTGTCTCGATACGCGTACACCTTGGTGTACGTGCTGCCTCGGTTCTCGTGTCGCCTCGATTCACGTGTTGCCTCGGGCAGCGGGACGCTTTGAGCCCCGTGCTGTCTCGGGCACCGTGCTATATCGGTTTACACGTTGTCTTGATTCCTCGTGTCTCGGCCTTTGTGCCTACCTCGTGACCCGTGTCGCCTCGGTTTACGTGCTCGCTCCGATTTGCGTGCCGTATTGGTCTTGTGCCGTTTCGATTCGCGTGCACGTCTCGATTTGCGTATTGTGTGATTCGTGCACCATCTTGATATTCGTGATTTCCTCGATCTACGTACATGTCTCGATTTACGTGCACGTTGTCTCCTGTTCATCTCGATTCTCGTACGCATCTCGATATACGTGCATGTCTCAGTTTGTGTGCCCGTATCGGTCCGCGTGCCTCGGTTTCCGTGCCAGATCTCTGCGCTGCTTGCGGGACCCGTACGGTATAGCCTCATGCCATTCTTTGTAATTTTGTCATTATTTTATTATTTAATTCAAATGATTGTTTATTGTGTGTTCTGAGGATTTCGATTGGCGTGCTAGCTTGGATCGCGACTGCCGAAGACTTGCTTACCTAGCCGAGCCCTCTAGGCAAGTATCCCTTGCTCATCGACGGCTCTTGCCCTCTCTCCTGGATTTTATTTCATTTAATTAATTTGTACTTGTAAATTTTCTAACCATGATTAGTGTAGCCTAGTAGTAGAACTGTCATGATGATAACTTAGGATAGCTTGGTCCGATACCGGAGTAGACCGTATCAGGCAACTCGGATGGGTCATCCACACCTCCGAGGACACGAGCACGACTCACATGTATGGATTGTCCCTGTATGCCCCGTGTCCGACTCGCGGTCGGGTAACTGCACTGGCTAACTTTACTTGTGGCGGTGATTGTGCTTGGGTTAGGGATTTATGGACGTGTTGTGGTGCGCCCTGCGAGACGGTTGTTTTATTATTATGCATGTTGGCTTGGCGCCCAGTACGCATTGTAGTGCTGCTGGAGGCCGAGACATTAGTGGTCTCGGGTTCGATTGATTTCCCAGTACGCCTCGTAGCGCTGCTGGAGGCCGGGGCTTAGTGTTCTCGGCTATCGATTTGTTTCCAGTACGCATTGTAGTGCTGCTGGTAGCTGAGACCTAGTGTTCTCAGTCTGCGATTCTACGATTCTGTGGCGGGTTGTGCCGAGTGGATTTTAGCCCCAACTCGCTGGAAGCTCCTGTCCAGAATACAGAGGAGACTCTGCCGGATTCTTCTAAAATTTCCGATCGGGAATTTGGTTCGAAGGACTGGACAGAACCATTCCTTTGGTTTGCTGGACTGGGCTCGTGCCTGTTCACCTTGGTATAGTATAACTGATCCCATTACTTGCTAGGTAGACTCCAGACTAGATCAGTCGCCTAGCTCCTGATCTGTCTTGTACGTCGGATAGCGTAAGGAGAGCGGTTCCACTCGGGAGACGGTCTGCAACCCTGGTCCTTGTTTGGTTTAAGGGTTGTGGATTTGCTCCAGAGCGGTCCGTGTAATCTTTGCCACTTCCGGCGATATTTATTACCAGACTCTTGTCCCCTGACCTTTCATCCTAGGGGGTGTCCTAGTCTAGTTAGATAGAGCTGGCAGTTGTCCTATGTATTGGGAGTTGTGACTTGTGGATATGACTGAGGATTGAGTATTATGGAGAGTACGATCTCGGGATATTGACTTGGTGGATCTATGTGGATTCTTGGATTTTGGTGATTTCGAGTATTTCGTGGAACGAGAAGAATATCGAGGGTATTATTATATGATTTTTACTCGACTTCCCAAACGCCCAAAACCTGATATCTTTGTGTATTCCGGTAGTTGGGGAACCTGGTTTGATTGCTATGTCTTGGTAGTTGAGGGGCTTGTTTTCCAGTGACTTGTGATCATTGACTAGGAGGATTCTTGTGATCTAGAGGGTCTAGCATTGCTTATAGTGATTAGCTTGGTATTTGGTTATTGACCTTCCTGACATGATATTGATTCCATCATAGAGGGGTGACTCTTGCTAGATTGATCTGGTGGATGGTCCGACTTGATGATTGGAGCTATAGGCTCCCATATATGTTTGAGATGATATTGTGGTAGAGATTCTGACCTTGTACTTGACCTGATATCCATGCCACGATGTGGGCAGATGACTCCATGTGATTGATAGAGTTGACCCCGACTTGACTTGACTACTTATACCCGATCCATGATTCCAGTTTACCCTTGAGGTACTGGCCTTGACCTTGCACTGTTGTGCTCCTTGTCTACTGGCATCTTGAGGTTCTACCTGATTTTATGGTACTATAGTGCCATCCTGATATCCCAGCCATATTACACGATGACCTGGACATGTCTTGATTCTTGATAGTGGCCCGTAGAGGTGCACTCTTGACTAGCACTCTGGACTTGGCAGTAAATCTGGCATGTATACTCTTGATTCTCGATAGTGGCCTGTGGTGGCACACTCCTGGCTAGTACTCTTGACAGGACATGTTTACTCTTGACCGCTGTTGCGACAGCCAGTCCTGACTTGCTAGGTATGACCTTGTCTTGACACTGTGGTTGATTTTCCTGATTGTGCTTGTACAAACTACCTGTCTCGTCTTGCATCATGTCGAGGACATGGATTCCTGGTTACCACGGTCAGGAATTCATAATGAATCTGACTAGGTTAACAACTAGATTGATCAAGTAGCTCATATAGATCGAGGTATTCCGGATACAGGCAATCCCGTTATCTGGGCGCTCATGTGGACTTGTAGCCTGCCGTCGAGTAGGGCATATTTCTAGCCCACTGTCATGTGGGGCACCCCTTCAGCTAGCTATTAGGGTACATTTGTCTCCCGGGCGATGTACCCACTATATATATTCGTCCTGGATAACCTGGATAGTCTGCAGGGCTTGTGGCTATAGGAATACCTCAACTGCATCTTGTTAGTAATTAGGCCTGTGATAACCCTAGTTAGCTAATAATAGCAAGCCGTAGGCATTGTGTGGCCGCTTGTCCTTCTGTGTTGTTTGGCTTGTTGCCTGCTAGCCCGCTGATATTGATTTCCAGCTGGCAATGCAGGTGTTAGTGGATGCTAGGGAGGCTGTGATTGTGTTAGATTCACTATACTTGTGGATTGTTATCGTACGTTGGTACCGCACGATCCCTTACCCTTATTTACTGTATTTAGATGTTATTCTTGTCATATTTTATCCTGCTGGTTTTCTTCGCCCGTCCTTGAGCCTTCCTTTCTGGTACTTGTTGCGGTTGGCCTGACCAACCCTGGATTGTTCCCAGATTATCTGAGACCGACCCGGTGGATCTTCCAGACTTGACTTGGAGGGTGTGCTTCAGTTCCAGACATGCTAGAAACTGTGGGAAGGTATACTTGTCTACATTATTATCCTGTACTGTAGATTCCAGATTTTTATATAAGTATTTCCTGTTTTTCATATGATTATCTCTCTTGATATTGTCTCATTGTGATTTACCTGTGGATATGAGATCGAATTTAGGCCATAGATTGATTGCATGCTAGAATACCCAACCAGACTGGACAGCCGTCATCACCGTATAGCGTATTCGTACCTTATACGGTATAGCTGACCGTGTACGTCCCCGTATTTCGAAACTGGGGCATGACATGGTTTTAGTGGTGGCCCATGCAGGTCTCGTTTTGAGATTTTGTTGGGTATCACATGATTATTGATCTCAGTCCACTATTTCTTGGTATTTCTACTTGTTACACTTGTCCTTCGCTCCCTTGAACCTGTGAACTGGTCCTCATCTCTACTTGGACCTATATTGCTTGGCCATGTCTTATTCGTGTTATCTACCTCTGATCCTTGGTTGATGGATATGATCCTATAGTTGGTCATGTCGATCACCTTATTTGATGAGATGTTATCTCCATCATTTGGGATACATGATTATTTATCTTGGGTTCTGCACTCTCTACCGGTATTTTGTCATGGTTGATTTCTTGTTATCCCTTTCGTGCGTTGACTTCGTGTTGACTTAGTATCATTATCACCCTCTTCGAGCGTTGGCTGGATTGCTGCAGGATGAAGATTTCATCAGGACTCTGAGATTGGATATTTTAACATTTGTTGAGTATCCGAGGGATATTCTCGTATCAATTCGGCTTCCTTGATTTCGGACAGTTTCGCACTCATGATTATCTATTTCAGATATTATTTTGATTATAGATATACTTTCTATACATTATATTTTGATGTGGATTCTTGGTTTGGAGTATTTTCCTAGAAAAGCTATCTTGTGGTTATTGTTGAAGATATTTTTGGATATGTGTTACGATTCACCTGGATTTTGGATTTTGATTGCTTTCTAGGACTCTCATTACATTGTTAGAGATTTTGTGATCTTAGTGATTTGAATATTTGGGTTATGGATTTGATTTGTTTTGGATATTTGTCAAGAGTACCGGGTGACCCTAGTATACCTTGACGACGTGTTAACGAAAGTTGCAGCCGCTCGATTACAGTGTTTTGGTGAATCTTTTGTAGCCATTCCGGATGGCGCGGCAAGGAATGATCATGACACACATTTTTCGGATATTAGGAACTACGGTCATCGGTTCGAGACAGATATCCTGTATTTTATAATTTTATGCGGATTTATTATTTTCTTATGCAGTTGGGATTTTACGTTTTTGGACATTGTTTTCGATATTTTGTACTTGTTTTGATCTATGGGGCTATTTCGTGCATTCGAGATTTTTGATTTTCGAGATTCTTTCGATGTTTTGGATTTACCTTGCGAGTTGATTTATTTAGCTAGACCTTGTTCTCCTTGATGTTTTCATATTGAGATTTTGTTCGTTTCTTATTGTATTACTTGATTTCTGTAAGGTGGATAGAGTTTTCATGGCATATATATATGTACTAGTTGTGAAAACCCTATTTTGATAATTTTGAAATTTCGAGGACGAAATTTTTGTAAGGTGGGTAGAATGTCATCTTCCTATTTTTTTCCAAAATACGTAAATGACTGTATTTCTGTATTTGGAGGATTTTAAATTTTTGGGTATTCTTAAAATTTTATTTATTTTTCTGGACTTTGGTTAGCCTTAATTGTTTAGACCTGACATTTGATTATTGTCTCTATTTAATTTGTATTAATATTATTTTATTATTATTATTAGGGGTTAACATGGCTAGCTTATATTAAGTTGTTTTTATTATTATCAATTATCATCATCATTATTATTATTGTTATTATTATTATTATTATTATTATTATTATTATTATTATTATAATCCTAAATATCTACCCCCCCAAACCTAACCCTCTCTCTCCACTCTCTCTCAGCCGCCCCCCCCCCCCCAATTCTCTCTCTTCACTCTCTCTCCCGATCCCTCTTTACTGGACCAGAGCCCCCCCTCACTCTTCTCCCTTCCCCCTCTCTCCTCCCTCAACTCTTTTTCCCCCGCTCATCTCTCTCCCGAGCTCACCCCTCTTCTCCACGCTCCCTCTTGCTCACCTCCCCTCGTCTCCGACCGCCGACCGCCGCCACTGCCTCCACTGCTCCCACCACCGCCAGCCACCGTCTCCACCACCACTTCCGCGACCACCACCACCGCCATCTCCTCCGGCCACCTCCACTTCAGCCAGCACCATCGCCCCCACTATCATCATCGCCGTCGCCGTCTCCTCCGTGGCCTCCGGTCCCCCCTCCGCCGACGCCGCCGTCTCCATCTCCTCCGCCACCCCTTCGTGGTGCAGCGCTGCTGCTGCCGCCCCTCTCTTCCGTGCCGACGGCGAGCCCCCTCGCCTCGCCTCGACTCTCTCTCTCTTCTCTGAGCACCGTGCCACCGCGGCTGCTGTCCCCTCCGTCGGGAACCGACAGATCCCGGTGAGCTTCTCCGCCCCTCTCTTTCTCCTTGGTTTGCGTGCTGCCTCGTGCGACGCACCCTCGGGGTACGAGTCCCTCGTTTTACGTGTATTTCGGGAAGCGAGCCCTCGAGCTCCGTGCACGCCTCGAGCAGCGGGACGCTTTGGGCCCCGCGCTGCTCGGGTTATGTGCCGTCTCGATACGCGTACACCTTGGTGTACGTGCTGCCTCGGTTCTCGTGTCACCTCGATTCACGTGTTGCCTCGGGCAGCGGGACGCTTTGAGCCCTGCGCTGTCTCGGGCACCGTGCTATCTCGGTTTACACGTTGTCTCGATTCCTGGTGTCTCGGCCTTTGTGCCTACCTCGTGACCCGTGTCGCCTCGGTTTGCGTGCTCGCTCCGATTTGCGTGTCGTATTGGTCTTGTGTCATTTCGATTCGCGTGCACATCTCGGTTTGCGTGTTGTGTGATTCGTACACCATCTTGATATTCGTGATTTCCTCGACCTACGCGAACGTCTCGATTTACGTGCATATTGTCTCTTGTTCATTTCGATTCTCGTACGCGTCTCGATATACGTGCATGTCTCAGTTTGCGTGCCCGTATCGGTCCGTGTGTCTCGGTTTTCGTACCAGATCCCTGCACTGCTTGCGGGACCCGTACGGTATAGCCTCGTGCCATTCTTCATGATTTTGTCATTATTTTATTATTTAATTCTAATGATTGTTTATTGTGTGTTCTGAGGATCTCGATTGGCGTGCTAGCTTGGATTGCGACTGCCGAAGACTTGCTTACCTAGCCGAGCCCTCTGGGCAAGTATCCCTTGCTCATCGACGGCTCTTGCCCTCTCTCCTGGATTTTATTTCATTTAATTAATTTGTACTTGTAAATTTTATAACCATGATTAGTGTAGCCTAGTAGTAGAACTGTCATGATGATAACTTAGGATAGCTTGGTCCGATATCGGGGTAGACCGTATCGGGCAACTCGGATGGGTCATCCACACCTCCGAGGACACGAGCACGACTCACATGTATGGATTGTCCCTGTATGCCCCGTGTCCGACTCGCGGTCGGGTAACGGCTCTGGCTAACTTTACTTGTGGCGGTGATTGTGCTTGGGTTAGGGATTTATGGACATGTGTTGTGGTGCGCCCTACGAGGCGGTTATTTTATTATTATGCATGTTGGCTTGGCGCCCAGTACGCATTGTAGTGCTGCTGGAGGCCGAGACATTAGTGGTCTCGGGTTCGATTGATTTCCCAGTACGCCTCGTAGCACTGCTGGAGGCCGGGGATTAGTGTTCTCGGCTATCGATTTGTTCCCAGTACGCATTGTAGTACTGCTGGTAGCTGAGACCTAGTGTTCTCAGTCTGCGATTCTGCGATTCCGCGGCGGGTTGCGCCGAGTGGATTTTAGCCCCAACTCGCTGGGAGCTCCTGTCCAGAATACAGAGGAGACTCTGCCGGATTCTTCCAAAATTCCCGATCGAGAATTTGGTTCGAAGGACTGGGCAGAACCATTCCTTTGGTTTGCTAGACTGGGCTCGTGCCTGTTCACCTTGGTATAGTATACCTGATCCCATTGCTTGCTAGGTAGACTCCAGACTAGATCAGTCGCCTAGCTCCTGATCTGTCTTGTATGTCGGATAGCGTAAGGAAAGCGGTTCAACTCGGGAGACGGTCTGCAACCCTGGTCCTTGTTTGGTTTAAGGGTTGTGGATTTGCTCCAGAGTGGTCCGTGTAATCTTTGCCACTTCCGACGATATTTATTACCAGACTCTTGTCCCCTGACCCTTCATCCTAGGGGGTGTCCTAGTCTAGTTAGATAGAGCTGGCAATTGTCCTATGTATTGGGAGTTGTGACTTGTGGATATAACTGACGATTGAGTATTATGGAGAGTACGATCTTGGGATATTTACTTGGTGGATCTATGTGGATTCTTGGATTTTGGTGATTTCGAATATTTCGTGGAACGAGGAGAATATCGAGGGTATTATTATATGATTTTTACTCGACTTTCCAAACGCCCAAAACCTGATACCTTTGTGTATTCCGGTAGTTGGGGAACCTGGTTTGATTGCTATGTCTTGGTAGTTGAGGGGCTTGTTTTCCAGTGACTTGTGATCATTGACTAAGAGGATTCTTGTGAGCTAGAGGGTCTAGCATTGCTTATAGTGATTAGCTTGGTATTTGGTTATTGACCTTCCTGACATGATATTGATTCCATCGTAGAGGAGCGACTCCTGCTAGATTGATCTGGTAGATGGTTCGACTTGATGATTGGAGCTATAGGCTCCCATATATGTTTGAGATGATATTGTGGTAGAGATTCTGACCTTGTACTTGACCTGATATCCATGCCACGATGTGGGCAGATGACTCCATATGATTGACAGAATTGACCCCGACTTGACTTGACTACTTATATCCGATCCATGATTCCAGTTTACCCTTGAGGTACTGGCCTTGACCTTGCACTGTTGTGCTCCTTGTCTACTGGCATCTTGAGGTTCTACCTGATTTTATGGTACTGTAGTGCCATCCTGATATCCTAGCCATATTACACGATGACCTGGAAATGTCTTGATTCTTGATAGTGGCCCGTAGAGGTGCACTCTTGACTAGCACTCTGGACTTGGCAGTAAACCTGGCATGTATACTCTTGATTCTCGATAGTGGCCCGTGGTGGCGCACTCCTGGCTAGTACTCTTGACAGGACATGTTTACTCTTGACCGCTGTTGCGACAGCCAGTCCTGACTTGCTAGGTATGACCTTGTCTTGACACCGTGGTTGATTTTCCTGATTGTGCTTGTACAAACTACCTGTCTCGTCTTGCATCATGTCTAGGACATGGATTCCTGGTTACCACGGTCAGGAATTCATAATGAATCTGACTAGGTTAACAACTAGATTGATCAAGTAGCTCATATAGATCGAGGTATTCCGGCTACAGGCAATCCCGTTATCTGGGCGCTCATGTGGACTTGTAGCCTGCCGTCGAGTAGGGCACATTTCCAGCCCACTGTCATGTGGGGCACCCCTCCAGCTAGCTATTAGGGTATATTTGTCTCCCGGGCGATGTACCCACTATATATATTCGTCCTGGATAACCTGGATAGTCTGCAGGGCTTGTGGCTATAGGAATACCTCAACTGCATCTTGTTAGTAATTAGGCCTGTGATAACCCTAGTTAGCTAATAATAGCAAGCCGTAGGCATTGTGTGGCCGCTTGTCCTTCTGTGTTGTTTGGCTTGTTGCCTGCTAGTCCGCTGATATTGATTTCCAGCTGGCAATGCAGGTGTTAGTGGATGCTAGGGAGGCTGTGATTGTGTTAGATTCACTATACTTGTGGATTGTTATCTTGCGTTGGTACCGCACGATCCCTTACCCTTATTTACTGTTTTTAGATGTTATTCTTGTCATATTTTATCCTGCTGGTTTTCTTCGCCCGTCCTTGAGCCTTCCTTTCTGGTACTTTTTGCGGTTGGCCTGACCAACCCTGGATTGTTCTCAGATTGTCTGAGACCGACCCGGTGGATCTTCCAGACTTGACTTGGAGGGTGTGCTTCAGTTCCAGACATGCTAGGAACTGTGGGAAGGTATACTTGTCTACATTATTATCCTGTACTGTAGATTCCAGATTTTTATATGAGTATTTCCTGTTTTTCATATGATTATCTCTCTTGATATTGTCTCATTGTGATTTACCTGTGGATATGAGATCAGATTTAGGCTATAGATTGATTGCATGCTAGGATACCCAACCAGACTGGACAGCCGTCATCACCGTATAGAGTATTCGTACCTTATACGGTGTAGCTGGCCGTGTACGTCCCCGTATTTTGGAACTGGGGCGTGACATTACAAGCTTATATTTGTATTTAATATAGACTTAATAAATAACACAACTCAAAGAAATCTTTACAAAGCATTCAACCCAAAATCCCAATCGTGTACTTAACCTCAGAATTTTATTCTTCGATTGCAGTAAAGATTCACCAAACACTCAAGCTGAAGGTTCAATTCGAATGTCCAGAATATCATTTCAATTCAAAAGTAAAACATCTAAAATCAAAATTCCAAACAATACTCCAAACCAAATGTCCACGGCTCACGACACCAATCAGGATGTTGAATACGACGCAAGAGCTGGATACGAACAACCGATCAAATATACAGAACCCCCCCTTCCGACACGAATATACAACCAAATCGAATAAGTTTAAAAAATATAAATTTGAATTCAAAACTTAAAAAAAATCCAGATCCAACAAGGAAAAAGATCAATATACACTGAACCAAACCAACTGTTTAAACTCTTTACAAGTTAAACTCCCCATCCCGACTACTGCTTCTACTCGAAAATCTCTGGATTGACCTGTCCTTGAAACACACACGTTCAAACTGAAATTGCTTACAGCAGGACACGAACCACACAACTGAACACTATCGGACTGAATCTTGGACACGAATGAATCATCCATCATCGAGTAGACACGAACACAACGCAAGACACGAACACAACCTACGAACCCTGCCCAACACTCTCAAACTCAAAGAGTAGAAATATGGATCAAAGAACCAGTAGAAAGGTAGCATCAATACCTGAAGAAAGGAATCCTCAAGACACGTTCCCGGTGTCGGACATGATCACAGGACTTCACTATACACAAAACTCCTCAGATCCAAACAATTCTTGGAGAAAATGGAGCACTCAACAATCCCTCGATCACTGCTGTTCGTATCAGTCCTATTACCAATTCAACAAGGAAAATCCTTGATCGATCAAACATCAACACCCAATCGGATCCTTAAAAGAAATGAAATGAAAAAAATATAGATTAAGTACTCACCAGAAAAGGACCGCGAGCTAGCTGGATCGAAAGAGACACGAACTCATGATCGCTGCCATCATCCTGAGGGCGAACTTCGTTGTCGAAGAATCTCGCTGAGGAAGAACTCGCCGCCGATCGGGACCGCGCGGTGCCGACAACTCTGCTGTGGAGATGGCGCCGACGAAGTGGTGTGGCTCCGCTTTCAGTCGCCGGAAAGAGTCGCCGATCAGGCGTCGCTCGGTCGCCGGGAAAGGCCCTCGCCGGGGTTGCCGTCCTCGTCCGATCGCCATCGTCGTCGTCGTGGTTCGTCGCCGGAAATGATCGCTCCACTGTGGTCTCGTGGAGTGGCCGCTGTCGCCGCCTGGAAAGTTGTCTCTCTGTCGAGAAGCAGAACACTGAGCCACCCTCGCGTGTGGTCGATCACCGCCGCAAGGATCCTCGGACGCCGTCATCATCAGAAAAAAAATTAGGGTTAGGGTTACTCAGGAATGGGGAAGAACAGAGAAGAATCGAGTAAGAGAAAAAGAAAAAAATAAATGAGGAGAGTTACTCTCTCTCCTCCAGATCGGTTCAAAAAGGAAATAATGAAATTTATCAAAAAAACCCTCCGCTCAAACATAATTGCAAATGACACCCCCCGCCATGAATTTTAGCAAAAAGGCCCTCTGCCTTTTCATAATTACAGAAATTTTTAAAAAAAACAGTTTAGAAAAATTTAAAATAAGGAAATGGGACCACAAAGTTGTTACAACAATTTTTCAAATTTGAAAAGTTGCCCAAAATTAATTCCCTCCAAAATATTTACCAAATTTATTATTTAAAACCATTTTTATTTAAAGCTTAATAATAACAAGTATATACTTTTTAGAAATTTAATTATTTATTTTAAAACCGGGAAGTGGAGTTACAAATCTCCCTCCCTTAAAAAATTTCGTCCTCGAAATTCAAAGGACCAAAAAAAAAAAATCTCAGCAAATCACAAGGGTCAAAACACCAGTCATTTATTGAAAATAGAATTCCACAAAACAGAGTACAATCAAATCAATCAAATAGTGTGGGATAGCGCTCCCGCATCTCGTCCTCGCACTCCCATGTGGACTCTCCCGGAGAGTGATGTCTCCACATGACGCGGACAAGGGAAAAAGTCTAGTTTCGCAAGCGCTTCCCCCTCCGATCAAGGATCTCCACTGGCTGCTCCTCGTAGGTCAATCTCGAGCCCACCTCCAGTTCATAATAGTCCACCACATGGCTCGGGTCTGGAATGTAGCGTCGAAGCTGAGATACGTAGAAAACGTCATGAACTCCCTCCAAGCTGGCTGGAAGTCCTAGTCGATATGCTATCTCGCCAATCAGTACCGTCATATCGAAAGCCTGATGAATCTCGGACTGAGCTTCCCGCCTCTGCCAAAGTGAATGACGCCCCTAGTCGGAGAGATCTTCAGGAACACTCTATCTCCAACCGCGAGCTCTAGTGGCCGTCTGCTGTTGTCCGTCCAGTGCTTCTGTCGATCCTGTGCAACTCTGAGATGCTTCCAAAGCCTTGAGACCCCGTACGATAATTACACACAAGAAGTTGGAATAACACGATCAATGATCAAGAATCAAATAGGCACAAGATAGAATGAAGTTCCAATTACAACTTAGAGGAGCAAAATCATGACGACACAATTATTAAGTATGATCAAAAATTGATAGTTCAACGCAGGTAGACTAGAACAAGATAGAAAATCATGGTCAGATAGACATGACTTAAGATCGAAGTTTAGACAAGTCACAAACGAAGTACGGAATCACAATCTGGTAATATACAATTTTGAGGAATTCAATAATCTAACGATAAAATACTAGAAGGTAATTAGCAAGAGTTGATTTGAGGAACGTACGAAATACTCAGGAGATACAGTATCAAATCAAGGTGAACATGCAAGGATTTGTGATTCTCGGAAACCAATAATCATATGAAAAGGAAATATAGTCTCCAGAATATCCAAGAACATGTTGGTATCTGAAATCACTTTGCTTAGAATCCCTACCCCGCCAGTATGTATCTGACTGCATTGGACTTTTGGCTCCGTGACTCAATTAACAATGTCTCCAAATACTCTATCAACCTTATCCATTTTTTAACAATCATTGACGAAACAACCCAAGATATCAAGATATGAAAAATATGACAAGTCTCGACAATACTCTAAAACCTATGGGTGTCTGAAATCACTTCAACTTAGAGTTCCTGCCTCGCCAGTGCGCTACTGACTGCAGTGAACCCCCAGTCTCCATAATCCAGCTAATGGCTGCAGCGCGCAACTGTCATGCCATAGTAGGTCATCGAATAGCCTCTCGACTTTATTCTTTGGAATTTCAAAAGAGTTTCAAGGAGTTCAAAATGAGTTTCAGTAGTCCAAGTCACGAAAATGGTAAAGTTACTTGACTGTTAGAATACAAGAATTTATTAGGTACTAAGAGACGACAAGGGATCCCATCAGTGAGTACAAAAGGGCAGCCAGGGAGATTTAAAATTTCAGACAGGACAAAGTTTCAAATTATAACAGAATTTCAACTGATATCTGGAATGGTAACAAGATTCCATATGTGGGACGTTATCCCGAAAGGATAACAGTCTCTTGAAGGATGAACTGAGGCAAGTTATTAGACAGGAGACAAGTTTCAAAATAAGAAATAAATCCTGTACTGGAAACAAGTTTCAATAAAATTTTGAATAACAATGAAACCTCGAGCAAAAACTTGAATAGAAAACAAAATCTCCAATAAGGTACACAGTGGAAAATAGAAAATCAAGTATCAACAAAGTCGTGAATAAGGAACAAATTTTCGAATAGAAAATCTCAACGAGGAGACAAGATTTGGAATAGGGAACACGGTCTCAACGAGTTGCGAGTAGGAACTGAAATTCAAAGTCCGATAAATCTTGGATGGGAGACAAAATCACGAACAAAACAAAGTCTCGAAATAGGAAACAGGATCTTAAAATCTCGAATAGAATCAAGTTATGAGTAGGAAAAAGAATCAATGGGTGACAAAAACAATATCTATGAAACAAGCGATACCTCAAATAGGGAACAGATCGAAGCAAAGTTGTGAACGGAACAATTTCTAAGTAGAAAACAAGCCACGTAGGAAACGAAATCTCACATAGGGAACAGGTCGAAACCGAAGTTTTCAAACGATGTCTTGAATGGTGAATAGAAACAAGTATTGAATAAAAATCAAATTCCAACAATCTCCAAATAGAAAACTGAACTTCGGAAAGAAAACAAAATTTACAAATTGTAACTAGTCCTGAATAGGAAACAAAATTCCTGAGTAGAATCTCGAAAAGAGCAAGGTTACGAAGAATGGATTGGAGGAGTACCAATCAACGAATAGGAAACAATATCTCGAGTTAATTTTCGAATACCAACCAAGATTCCAAAATAGAAAACAAGAAGTTCCAAGAAATGGTCTAGATGCTAAAAGAAATTTAAGAAAAACTGGATTGCTAATCAAGATACATGGTTCTCCCAACCATGCAAAAAAAATCTTCTGTCTTCAGTCTATCTTCAGTATTCCTCCGGAACGGAAATCTCTCTAACCTCCTTCAACTGTTCTGTCGTAGACTGGTCCCTGTGGTAGTGCTCCATGCTGTTGCTGAATCTGGAGAGACGGGTCCTTCTGTGATACTGGTGCTCCTCGTGCTTGTGCTTGGGCAGTGCGATCAACGGTCTCCGGACAATCTTTGACTTGGAGAGTAGGCGATCCACAGTACAAACGTAGTCTCCGTCTTTTGTGGCATTCGTCGCAGTGGTGACTCGAGCGGTGACAGAATTTGCAATTGGTTGTTGGCTGAATTTGAGTCTGAATCCGATGATGCGGCTGAAGAAGCAATGTCTGAGTATGGCAACGCTTTGCGGCTCCAGGATAGTTGATATCTTCATCATAAGTCTTCATATCCTTTATGAGCTTTAACTTCCCGTCTCGTTCCATTGTCTGTGCTACATTCTGGATCTCCTGGCTGGTAGCTCTAATCTTCAGGTAAATCGGATCCTCACATGCTGAGATGATCTTCAGTGGCGGCTTCAGGTTCTCGATCTGCTCCTCGGTGCAAGATATGCGCTCGGTGTCGGGGAAATCCAAGGTCTGAGAGTCTGGAAGTCCTCTCTAACTCGGGAAATACATTTGCAAGTCTGGATTGGAAAAGGACGGTCAGATGGTGTCAAGGAACTTTTGAAACGTCTCCGTCAACTGCGTACTACCCATGGGGATAGTAGTGGCGATAGAAAGTAGTGGAAGCTCGAAACCTTCAAATGTAGGTGGATCAACAGTTCAGGTGTCGCATGCTTTTGAACAATCTGAAAAACAGAAAACTGTTAAAATATCCTAGACCTAAATACAACAAGTGTTTATAGAATATCAATATACCTGATATACCTGATATACCCTTATTTTCTGATTTTCCTATGCTGTGATCAAGTTTCCCTAGTGTAATCAAGTCCCTCAATAGTACGCTAAGACCTAGGTACCATTAGGATAGACCTGCATGGGCCACCACTAAAAACATGTCACGACCCGCTCCCGATTAATCAGACACGAGTCGGACACGCCCAGCCTTCGTCGTTAGACACGACGAAGTAAGCTGTACCAAGCTAGGGAAAACTAACCAGATAAACATAAAAGTATAGAATCACAGCATCTAAAAACGTATCCCAGAATGATCACCATAATCCATAAATCCAGATATCATAATGTACCAGAATCAACAGGAATGAAAAGTGCTATGAACTCTAAAGTCAATACCTCAAAGTAAAGCTAAGTAATCTAAACCTGAAGCCTCAAGCTAAGCCTCATCCTGCTCAGCTAAATCCTGGGCTCTGGCCCATAGAGTAGAACAATGTCCTGCAAGCATACCTGCAATATATCCTATTCAGGAGCGGAGCAAAGTACAGTTCTAGGTAATGAACAATAACATCATGGTATGGAAAATAAATGCTGAAAAAACAGGATAAGAACAAGGTATGTAAAGAACATGAAGAACATGAACTACTGCTATAAAGATACAGGAAAGATCACGACTATGTAAAGATACAGGAAAGATCATGACTATAGCTAATATCAAGATCAGGATCATAGGAAACTAATGTAAGAACAAAATCCTGAACATGTGTGTTATAAATTTGAAATACTTCTATGATATGTGACCGGCTTGGGTAAGACCATGAAAGAGCATGAAAGATCCTGAAAGATCATATATGGTACGGCTTAGGACCCGCGTGCACTGTACGAGGCCTAAGCTAAAGATCATGAATAAGTATCCGGGTTTGGTCACATATCTAGAGTATTTCCCCCACCCCAAGATGCAAGTAAGATCATGAAAGAACAAGCCAGAAAAGATCATGAACGTGTTGCAGTGTGTCAGCAATAAAGAACAAGAAAATGCACTGATCAAAACCATAGAATGTACTTGCCTTGCTCTAGGAAAGTACGGGTAGGCAATAGAGCTAGATATCCTCCTGTAATTTAATAATGTGTACAAGTTGGTTAATTACAAAATTATAGACTTGATTAAAACACATTAATCAAATCCTCTACTTAAATCTATCATATAATCCACTACTCAAAATCTAAATACAAATGATCGTTAAATACCATTCCTATTTTAATACATTTTACTCAAGTAACATGCAACTTCCCTTAAACCTAAACGACCATAGCTTAATTTGAACCCCTCCTTTGAATGTAGGACCTGAACTAATCCATAATCAGTTTATACTTAGGACAGGGCATTATAGGTCTTCAATGTGATTAGAATTTAAATCATGCATCAAACCATTTCTAACTAGTACTAAATTAGTCTAACTCACCCATGGGAACAAGTTTGAACATGAGACTAATTAACCAAACCATGGACCAAAATTATTCCTAACCAAAGTTCTAACATAAGTTCAAAATCAACATGTAGCTCCACCTAGCCATAATCTCCAACGTTAAACCGCCTACGCCAATTTGAATCTCTCAACCCACAAATCATCAACGAATGCTCAAAAGACTGAGCAATACTCAAAATGACAAAATTCAATGAGACAGATTTGAACCCAAGCTTTGCCAAGCACACAGAGATAACAACCTTACAAGCCCAGACCGATTCCAGGGTTAGTCCCCTATCAGCTCGAAGCTAATCTATATTAACCAGGTCATAGCCTGCAAGAATTGCCCATCACAACCCTCATGTACTCTCTAGTTCAAATATAGTTTAAAATATACTAATCTACAATAGAGTTCAGCATGGTAGATACACAAGTTCCAGGAACATGAACACCCAAAGCCCGGAATTACACTAAACCCCATCTCTTCTGATATTTAACCGTATTCATTCAAACATTTAGCAATAATTACAAGCTTATATTTGTATTTAATATAGACTTAATAAATAACACAACTCAAAGAAATCTTTACAAAGCATTCAACCCAAAATCCCAATTGTGTACTTAACCTCAGAATTTTATTCTTCGATTGCAGTAAAGATTCACCAAACACTCAAGCTGAAGGTTCAATTCGAATGTCCAGAATATCATTTCAATTCAAAAGTAAAACATCTAAAATCAAAATTCCAAACAATACTCCAAACCAAATGGCCACGGCTCACGACACCAATCAGGGTGATGAATACGACGCAAGAGCTGGATACGAACAACCGATCAAATATACAGAACCCCCCCTTCGACATGAATATACAACCAAATCGAATAAGTTTAAAAAATATAAATTTGAATTCAAAACTTAAAAAAAAAATCCAGATCAAACAAGGAAAATGATCAATATACACTGAACCAAACCAACTGTTTAAACTCTTTACAAGTTAAACTCCCCATCCCGACTACTGCTTCTACTCGAAAATCTCTGGATTGACCTGTCCTTGAAACACACACGTTCAAACTGAAATTGCTTACAGCAGGACACGAACCACACAACTGAACACTATCGGACTGAATCTTGGATACGAATGAATCATCCATCATCGAGTAGACACGAACACAACGCAAGACACGAACACAACCTACGAACCCTGCCCAACACTCTCAAACTCAAAGAGTAGAAATATGGATCAAAGAACCAGCAGAAAGGTAGCATCAATACCTGAAGAAAGGAATCCTCAAGACACGTTCCCGGTATAGGACATGATCACAGGACTTCACTATACACAAAACTCCTCAGATCCAAACAATTCTTGGAGAAAATGGAGCACTCAACAATCCCTCGATCACTGCTGTTCGCATCAGTCCTATTACTATTTCAACAAGGAAAATCCTTGATCGATCAAACATCAATACCCAATCGGATCCTTAAAAGAAATGAAATAAAAAAAATATAGATTAAGTACTCACCAGAAAAGGACCGCGAGCTAGCTGGATCGAAAGAGACACGAACTCATGATCGCTGCCATCATCGTGAGGGCGAACTTCGTTGTCGAAGAATCTCGCTGAGGAAGAACTCGCCGCCGATCGGGACCGCGCGGTGCCGACAACTCTGCTGTGGAGATGGCGCCGACGAAGTGGTGTGGCTCCGCTTTCAGTCGCCGGAAAGAGTCGCCGATCAGGCGTCGCTCGGTCGCCGGGAAAGGCCCTCGTCGGGGTTGCCGTCCTCGTCCGATCGCCATGTCGTCGTCGTGGTTTGTCGCCGGAAATGATCGCTCCACTGTGGTCTTGTGGAGTGGCCGCTGTCGCCGCCTGGAAAGTTGCCTCTCTGTCGAGAAGTAGAACACTGAGCCACCCCCGCGTGTGGTCGATCACCGCCGCAAGGATCCTCGGACGCCGTCATCATCAGAAAAAAAATTAGGGTTAGGGTTACTCAGGAATGGGGAAGAACAGAGAAGAATCGAGTAAGAGAAAAAGAAAAAAATAAATGAGGAGAGTTACTCTCTCTCCTCCAGATCGGTTCAAAAAGTAAATAATGAAATTTATCAAAAAAACCCTCCGCTCAAACATAATTGCAAATGACACCCCCCGCCATGAATTTTAGCAAAAAGGCCCTCTGCCTTTTCATAATTACAGAAATTTTAAAAAAATAGTTTAGAAAAATTTAAAATAAGGAAATGGGACCACAAAGTTGTTACAACAACTTTTCAAATTTGAAAAGTTGCCCAAAATTAATTCCCTCCAAAATATTTACCAAATTTATTATTTAAAACCATTTTTATTTAAAGCTTAATAATAACAAGTATATACTTTTTAGAAATTTAATTATTTATTTTAAAACCGGGAAGTGGAGTTACAGAGAGGGAGACCCTCCCATAGTGGCCAGCCATGTAAGGGGGTTTGGAAACTTTTGGCAAATGTCCAAAATGCCCTCCAAGCCTCCTTTAGGTCAAAATTGACTTAAGTGATAAATCGGGGTTAAACGGGCCAAGTTAAAAATCTACAAATTGACCAATTAAGTCATGAGGGATTTGTCTAAAAGCACTAGACTAATTAGTGGGATTTATGGGCCATGTCTAACTTAAGTTTGGGTCCCAATCAGGGTCTAAGCTACCCGGGTCCCCGATACAAGTCTGAATGAGCTGAAATTCGAACCCGACTTAAATAATCCCCAAATAACATTATAATTAAATAAAAATTTCTAAAATTACTAAAAATACAAAATGACCATTTTACCCCTATTTATGAAAAGTGGGAGTGACAATTTTCTGGTTAAACATTTTGTTGACTCAAATTACGTGGTCTAGATTGTGTTGGACATGCCATTTTCTTTCCTAGTTCTGAGTTCCATGGTAGCCGTTGTGTAATACCCCACTCCGCACGAGGCATTTGGTTGGCTTGTTTATTTGCTATCAGGATGTTGGACCGTGACTTAAGTTGGGAATCAGGTGAATTGAAACTGATGCAGTCTCACTTAGCTGGCTAGACGGAATGAGTATTGGAATGTGGCTCGCTGGTGGAGCTATGTATAGTAGAATTTTGTGTGATCGGAACAGGAAGACCCTTTCATGCAAGTGAGTGGAACTGTCTTTCCTCCTCCTTACTCCTTCATGCTTAATAAATAAAGTATTGAAATGCTATGAATTGTCCCTAAATGTCCCATATTTTAGTTGCTGAATAATAGAGATGCCTATGTTGAGAATTATTGAAATATATAAAACATTGAACTGCTAATGTGATTTGAGGCCTGAGAATGAATTGATAACATTGTCCCTTATGCTTAATGCTACCGGAACAAGTAGACACTTGAATAATGAGATGCCTTATGAATGATAGAATAAGAAATGAACTGGCTATGCTATCGAACCAATAAACTGAATGGAACACTAGAATCATGTACTCTCTGTATAACTGTTGCAAGAATATGAAATGTTGTCTGTCCCTTATCACTACCAGAATAAGTCGTTTTAGCGATGCCTAAAGACGTCGCTAAAATGACAAATTTTGTCGCTAAAAACATTTAGCGACGAAATTACCGACGTTTTAGGCTTATCGCGAAATTACCGACGTATATATAAGTCGGTATATTACCGACGTCTACCGTCATGTCGTCGATAGATTAGCGACGTGTTTATCGTCGCTACGTGCGGTAAATTTACCGACAATTACCGTCGTGTCGTCGGTGGTTTAGCGACATGTTCAAAGTCGCTACACGTCGATAAAATCCTGGGAATTTACCGACGTTTACCGTCGTTTAAAATGTCAGTAAATGTCGGTAATTCCTGGGATGATTACCGACGTGCACCGACATTTACCGACTTTCTTCAACGTATAAGGACGTCGGTAAACGTCGGTACACTGGAAAATTTTGCAGATTTACCGACGTTTACCGACGCAAATGTTGATCGGTGGACGTCGGTAAACGTCGCTAAATCTGAAAAAAATAAAAAAATAAAATACAGAATATCCTTTTCTCCCTGCAGTTTAAAAAGATAACCATAACCAATACACACACCCATGTGAATGACAAACAAATATACACACACCCATGTGAATGACACAGAATCACACACACACTGTTTTCCCTCACTGTAGAATAGGATCCAAACAGGATCCAAACATCCAAGTCTACAATAATAATAGAGATCCAAACATCCAACAAATAATAGAATAGGATCCAAACATCCAAGTCTACACAAATAATAGGATCCAAACAAACCTGTAACACCCACTTTTTTGAAATAAGGGTATTTAAGTCATTTTAGCCATTTTAGTTATTTTGTGATTTTCTAGATATTTTTGGCTTGTGTTTGTTTTAGCATTTGGTTTAACCTTAGAAAATCCACATTAGAGGCTAACCATGACATATGATGATCATCTAGCTAATTAGAATTTATTTTATACTTTGGTTTAATTTAGAAGGCCATTTGACCATTTTTAGGCTATTTAATTAATTGGCCTTTTTAGCCTTTCTGTTAGTGGGCTTAACTCAACTTAGATAGAGAGGAGGGGCCCATGAACCAACCCTAACCCTATTAGGAGTAGCTTGGCCGGCCAAAACAGGGAAGACCCCTTCCTATATAAACAATTGCATTAGTTTTGACACCCTCTTTACAAAACCCTAGTTTCCAGCTCTCCAAAACCCTAACTTTCTCCGACCTCCATTTTACCTCAAACGAAGTGCATTGTGATCGTGGGAAGGAGAAGAATTTGCTGGAGCATTGCTAGCAAGGAGTTGGAGGCATTTGCTCGGTGAAACTGGTCGTCTCATTGATCGAGGAGTCAGTTTCATTGATACTTCAACTCTCAATAGGTAAACACCTAAACACTATAGTTTCTCCTGATTTTTCTTCATGGTATCATGCATCTAGGTACCCTAGACCCACCCATGAAGTTTGGTTAAGTTTTGTGTCTGTTTGATAGGCGTGTCGGACACGTATCGGATTAGGGTTTAATGTGTTCGATGAATTGTCTCTTAGATTTCAATACTATTATTATTGCAAACTAATTTCATGATTTGATAGCCCTAGATGTAGGAATTCCTAAACCCTAGGTTTGTGCAAGAGTCGACGCGTATTCGTGTCCAAAACTGGACACACACGTGCAGCACGAGGACCACGCGCGTGTCCTGCTGCTGTCGTGTTCGTTCTCGCTGGACACGGCGACTCGACATGCAAAATTTGGTAGATGGGTAGGGGCTATGTCTAACATAGTGCCCACAAAATTTGGTGGGGTTTCGTGGAGAATCGAGAGAGAGATCGACATGGCACTATTTTTGGCCTGTCGCACGGGCGCCAGTTTACGACGTCCGATACGCGCGTCGTGCGACTCGGACACGTGACGTACGGTCAGTACAGACATGTGGGCTTGTAGCCCTATAGGTGGGCTACATGTAGGAGTGACCACGTGTCCCAATTCATCCTGTGTCGAGCCCTAGGTCGCGTGACACGCGTGCAAGATGTTTGGGTATTTGGTTTCGATAGTCTAGGTTCTGTTATTTGGACACATCGTGTCTTGTTTTTTTTGGACACAACATGACCTGTGTAGCACCTACACACACGCAGGAATCATTACCAACCTTTGGTTTCGATCATTATTTGATTTTCGAGTGTGTTTAAGTCATGTTAGGAGTTATATTGAGTATCGGGTTTTCTTCAAATTCCAGTTTTTACTGTTTCAGTAATTTGAACTTTTTCCATCAGATTCGAGGTGATTTTCCTGTGTAAACCCAACCTACAGATCATACATTACCATATCTATGAGGTGCCTACTAGTTGGCATCATGGAGAGGCTATGTTCGAGTTTGGGTTAGCCATAGGGACTCAGGTAGGTTTCAGTTTTTCCTGTTTCAGTTTTTAGTTCAGATTTTCTTCCCTGTTTCAGAATTGATCGGTTTCCATCATGTATTTAATGTGATTTCTGGGTATAATCAACCTACAGACCCTATTAGACCTATCTAGGAGTATCTACTAGTTGGCATAATGGTTAGGGTGTGTTCGAGTTTGGTTTTGACATGGGGTATTCGAGTATAATCAATAGGGTATCATTGCATATGACAGATATTTGGGTCGTGTTAGGATTGATTGCAGGATTACTAAAGTTCAGTTTACTGATTAGTTGGGATTGGGTTAATGCCAAGTTTAGTTGATTGTTTAGTTAGGATTTGGTTAAGTCCAGTTAAAGTTTAATTGATCAGTTTAGGACTAGTTATTGTAGTTAGAGTAGGATTTGTTTTTGAAATGTATATATATTGCGAATGGGTCGAGGAAGATATATTTCCAGATTTTAGACTCTTTATTTATCTAGCATCATTGCGTATCTTCCATTTAAACGTTTGTGTATATATATATATATATATATATATATATATATATATATATATATTTTATATATATATATATATATATATATATATATATATATATATATATATATATATATAGTTTCTTACTTTGTATATATGCATATAAATAGTATATTATTTTGAGTAATTCCATGGTTGCGTTTTACTGTTTTTAATCTCAGATTTTACCCTATTTTCAGTAAGCACCAGTGCATACACACGCACACACCACTTTTTGTTAGATTTAGGTTTGGTTGTATTGTATATACACATGTGTGTATATACCTATATGTAGATATATATATATTTATGCTTGTTAATTCTCTTAGATTAGATTGTAATGGTGTATATGACTATATGAGCCCTAGGAAAGATTTGGTTTGTCATTTCGAGCTTAGTTTAGTCGAATTGGCCGACAAGTTGACCAAATTGACAAAAGTCAACTTTGGGTCAAACTTGATCCAATTCAGCTCAAACGAACTCCAAATGACCTAGAATTTTGTGTATGACCTAGAAATTAGTAGACGGACTAGTTGACCCAGGTTTGACCAGGTTTGACCAGCATTGACCAGGTTTGACCAGAGTTGACCGAGGGTTGACTTTGACCAAAATGGACTAGAAGCATGCAGTCTTGCATTGTAGCTATTTTTTTTGATATTGTAGACTTGGTTGTGACATGTGTGTATTTTAAATAGGTTTACATTGCCCCAGTTTAGTTACACCTCATCATCAGCAGTTCGATTTGCCAGGCGAGTACATTCTCTGATCTTTTCATACTTCTTTGAATATGTTCTCTTGTTATAGACTAGTGTACTTGATGCTGACACGATGTTCACACGGATTAGTACCCTCTGGATCTTTTCATGCGATGTTATCCTCTCGGATACATCGAGTATGTCATGTTCATGTACTTTATCATGGCCATCATGTACTCCATGTATTCATATTTATCCATGTGCACTCATATGTTATTCATGTACACTCATGACCATATGAGCTCCATGTATACAGTAGTTGTTATCCATGTACAATAACATAACATGCATTGATCCTTGTGTATTGATTGGGGACAGGGAGAGTGTAGTTGGTTATGTGATCATTATCTCCAGTAGGTATCAATGTGCATTCCATAGCTGTATCTATGTGCAACCCAGACCGTTTACATAACCAATTCATGCTCTGATTCACGTAAAAGGTTATATTTCTCTATTATCATATTATATCTCATTTTATAGTCTCTCTCTCTTGTTGATTTTTTTACAGCGATTCATGTATAGTTTTTTATAGCTTGCTTTATATGTCCATTTCTGCTATGAACTGTTGTGAGAGATATGTGCTCGTTCCGTCCTGACTGGACATGTTGAAATTTTACAGGTATTGATGAGGAGTACTGTCCTACTTATTATAGCATTGGCTTAGATGACACTGGCGACGTGGACCCACAGGAGGATCCCATAGTCGCTGAGAACTTGCCCATAGTCTAGCTGAGACTTAGTATTTTATTTATATTTTCTGTTTGAGACTTTATGAGTTGTACTTGAGATTATTTCTGGTGGTTTACACCTAGACTTTTATTGTGACTCTCTTGAGATTCTTCTTCTATTCCATCTTAGTATTGTGATTGAGTTACGTATTATTTTACTCTCTATTCATAGTTTATTTAGATTGTCTTAGATATGGTGACTCAGGACAGCGTTCTACCGCCGACACTGCGGCGTAGGCTCGGCGTTCGTTACTTCTCGTGCCCTTACACTGGGTGCGGGTCGTGACACATTTTTAGTGGTGGCCCATGCAGGTCAGGATATCACAACTAGTGTGATTCGTAGTGGTACTCGAACTAGAGTATCATTACAACCTGCAGTAGGATATAGGAATAAGTTAAGGTACTCAATCACATTAGGAAAAACTCTTATCAATTCTTGCTGTTAATTATCTCCTTTTGAAAACAATTGTCCTTCCTTGATAAATTTGCTTCTTTTTCAGTAATTGATTCCTTGTTTGATCTGTCTTCAGGATGGTGGAGACACGATCGCAGCGCTCTGGCTCCAGGGATACCACTGAGAGGACGGCTACTTCTCGTCTGACCCAGCAGGCTCCAGGGACCACAGTGCCTCTTGTTCCAGCTCAGGTGGGCCCATCTGCTACTTTTGGGGGTGTTTCTCCACCAGTTCTGGGGACTACCCCAGGAGTGCAGGGGATGCTACCACTACCGCCCCAGGGGACAATTGATGCGGTGTAGTGTTTTGCTCTCATACAGCAGATGATGGAGATGCAGCGACACCAGTCAGATGACATGAGGCAGGGCATTGATAATGCCCACCAGTTAGCGATGGTGGCAGTAGAGAGGGCAACTGCCCCACCCCAAGGAGGGCAGATTCAGCCATACCAGCCGAGGACTACAGGTATTCAGGAGTTCCAGAAGATGAGGCCGTGGGACTTCAAGGGTACAGAGGGTATCCTTTACGTGGATGACTGGATCGAGCACATAAAGGAGATTTTTCGTCTCGCAGAGATACCGGCTAGACTCCAGGTGGAAGCAGCAGGCAGTATGATGCAGGACCTTGCCCGTACTTGGTACCAGACCGACCCCAGGATTGGTACTAGGGGGCAACCTTGGGAGGATTTTAAGAGGCTTTTCAAGGAGAAGTTCTTCCCCGATACTGCACTTGGCGCGTTGGAGACGCAGTTTGAGAACCTGGTTCAGGAAAACCAGACTGTAGAGGAGTACGCCGGAGAGTTCTGCCGCCTGGGCAGATTTGTGGAGGGCCCTAGTGAGACAGCGAAGGCTAGGAGATTCAGGAAGGGTTTGGTTAAGGAAGTCAAGTCCTTAACCAAGAGCAACAAGAATGCTATATTTGAGGAGATTTTGATGGGAGCCATGGCAGCAGAAGATGATCTAGAGCTGAAGCAGAAGAGAGGTCGTGATTTTCATGCAGCCAATAGCAGTGGGTGGCCAGCCAAGAAGCCCCATTTTCTGCAGCAGCATCAGCAGAAGTCTTTCCAGCAGCAGAGGCCATTCCAGCAGGCATAGCAGAGACAGGGTCAGCAGGCACCGAGACAGCAGCAGGCTGCCACTTGTGACTTCTGTAAGAAGCCAGGGCACAAGTGGAGTGAGTACAAGAAGAGGCTAGGCAAGTGCCTACTCTGTGGTTCATCAGAGCATCAGTTGAGGGACTGTCCTTTGGCTTTCGGGCGTAAAGGACAGGGAGCAGGGACCAAGGCACCAGTGGAGCAGCAGAGATGACCCTTACCGACTCAGCAGAAGAAGTTTGTTCAGCATCAGCAGCAGGCCAGAGGAGGCCAGCCGGGGCGAGCTTTCGCCATGGCAGCGGAGGATACCGAGGCAGTAGGCGATCTGATAGCAGGTTCTGTTCTTATCGACTCTTTTCTCGCATTCGCATTATTCGATTCGGGTGCTTCCCATAGCTTCGTGTCTGTATCTTTTGCCATTAGACACCATCTTTCTTCTGAACCTTTGCCTAGGACTTGCAAGATCACGACTGGGGGTGGTATTATCCTCGTCAGTGATATTTGCAAGGATCGGAGAGTAGTTTTGGGAGGCCGAGAACTAGATGTGAGTCTGCTCGTGATGCCACTACCGAACTACGATATTGTACTCGGTATGGATTGGTTGAGCAGGCACTATGCCAGTATAGATTGCCGCGGGGGTAGAGTTCTTTTCAGCATACCAGGAGAGCCAGAGTTCGAGTTCACCAGGCGGAAGACAGAGCAGAGCAGCGAAGTTTTCTGCGAAGCTTCAGTAGAGGAGCAGAGTGTGCCACATCCACTAATAGCTGAGTTTATGGATGTGTTTTCGGAGGAGTTGTCAGGGTTGTCTCCGGACAGGGATGTGGAGTTCTCTATAGACTTGATACCCGGCACAGAGCCGATATCTCAGCATGTCTATAGAGTGAACAATAGTGAGCTAGTAGAGCTAAAGAAGCAAGTGGATGAGTTGCAGGACAAAGGCTTCATCCGATCGAGTTCTTCACCATGGGGTACGCCAGTACTCTTTATACCGAAGAAGGATGGGTCGGTACGGATGTGTATCGACTACAGGGCACTCAACAGCCTCACGATCAAGAACAAGTACCCGCTGCCGAGGATCGATGACCTGTTCGACCAGCTGAACGGAGCGAAGGTATTTTCCAAGATTGATCTGAGGTCAGGATATCATCAAGTAAAGGTTAAGAAGGAGGATATTTCGAAGACAGCTTTCAGGACTCGGTACGGCCAGTTTGAGTTCATGGTGATGCCGTTTGGGTTAACTAACGCCCCGGCGGTGTTCATGAACTTGATGAACAAGGTGTTCCACCAGTACTTGGACAAGTTCGTGGTGGTGTTCATCGATGACATTTAGTGTATTCGAAGACCCCAGAGGAGCATGAGGAGCATTTGAGAGTGGTTCTGGAGACTCTAGGAAGGAGCAGCTGTACGGCAAGCTCTCAAAGTGTAAGTTCTTCTTGGATCGAGTTGATTTCTTAGGTCATGTGGTGACCGGAGATGGGATCTCAGTCGACCCAAAGAAGATCAAAGCAGTTGAGGTGTGGACTGCACCGAGTTCAGTTGCAGAGATCAGGAGATTTCTAGGATTGGCGGGATACTACAGGAGGTTTGTTCAGGATTTCTCCCGGATTGTAGAGCCATTGACTAGGCTGACCCGGAAGGAAGCAGAGTTTATCTGGTCAGAGGAGTGTCAGGTTGCTTTTGATGAGCTGAAGAAGCGACTGACGACAGCCCCGATTTTGACGTTGCCATCGGGATCAGGCGGGTTCACTATCTACAGTGACGCCTCAGGGAAGGGTTTGGGTTGTATTTTGTAGCAGCATGGGAAGATGATTGCCTATGCATCCAGGCAGTTACGTCCGTATGAGAAAAACTACCCTACCCATGACTTGGAGTTGGCGGCGGTTATCTTTGCTCTGAAGCTGTGGAAGCACTATCTATGCGGAGAGCGTATGGAGATCTTCACAGACCACAAGAGCTTGAAGTATATGTTTACACAGAAAGAGCTCAACATGAGGCAGTGCAGATGGTTGGAGTTGATGAAGGACTTCGATATTTCATTACAGTACCATCCAGGGAACGCCAATGTGGTTGCCGATACCTTGAGTAGGTATCCGATAGCTATATGCTTGACGATGGATCGTTATCTATTAGCAGATTTGGAGAGTTTGGGGATCGAGGTGATCGTGCCAGGAGTTCAGATGCAGATGTGGGGCCTGCAGATTCAGTCAGACTTGATGGAGAGGATCAAGTCAGCTCAGTTCGACAATGTTACCCTGCGGTGTATCCGAGAGCAGGTTCGAGCAGGATTGGCAGATGTAGAGTTCATCATTACGGAGGACGACACATTGAGGCACGGTTCCAGACTGTGTGTGCCTAACGGAGAGCTTCAGGAGCAGGTTATGCAGGAGGCCCATCGCCCTCAGTACACTATACATCCAGGTGCCAACAAGATGTATAGAGACTTGAAGGAGCATGTATGGTGGTATGGGATGAAGCGGGAGGTAGCACGCTTCGTAGCCAGGTGCCTAGTCTGCCAGCAGGTTAAGGCAGAGAGACAGAGGCCAGGAGGACTATTGCAGCCATTGTCCATTCCGGAGTAGAAGTGGGAGCACATCACGATGGATTTTGTTTCGGGATTGCCGCATACACCAGGAGAAAAAGACGCGATTTGGGTCATCATAGACAGGTTGACCAAATCGGCCCACTTTTTGCCATTCAAAGTGGGGACGTCTACTGAGAAGCTAGCGGAGTTGTATATGCGATAGATTGTCAGGATACATGGAGTTCCGATGAGCATTGTCTTGGATCGAGATAGTCGCTTTACTTTCCATTTCTGGCGGAGTTTGCAGACAAGTTTGGGCACTCAGCTCAAATTCAGTACTGCATACCACCCTCAGACGGACGAACAGTCGGAGAGGACTATTCAGACTCCCGAGGACATGCTACGAACTTGTGTTCTGGATTTTGGAGGATCATGGAAGGATCACCTGCACTTGGTAGAGTTTGCATACAACAACAGTTACCAGGCCAGCATTGAGATGTCACCATTCGAGGCCTTGTACGGACGTAGATGTCGTACTCCCTTGTCTTGGGATGACGTTGGAGAACGAGCTTTATTGGGACCAGAGATGGTTGTTGACGCAGCCGAGAAGGTGAAGCTCATCAGGGATCGACTTCGCGTGGCGCAGGACAGACAGCGGCATTGGGCCGACAGCCACCGAAGACCTTTGCAGTTTGAGGTATAACTTAGACTTAGGATTAGAATTTTGTTGTTTGTGTTTTGTTGATTGTGTGATTGTTTTGTTAATTGAAACCATGCTTGTACTAGGTTGGAGATATGGTATTCTTGAGAATTTTATCGACTCGAGGCACTATTCGTTTCGGTGGAGGAGGGAAGCTTAGCCCACGCTATGTCGGACCTTTCGTTATCAGCGGAAGGGTCGGCGACGTGTCATACAGACTGGACTTACCGCTTTCCGTAGCGGGAGTCCATAATATATTCTGCGTATCATAGTTGAGACGATATGTGGCAGATCCTAGCCATGTACTAGACCATTCTGAGATTGAGGTGGGACCTACTCTCCGTTATCCAGAGCAGCCTGTAGAGATTCTGGATCGATGGGAGAAAGTGATGAGGAACCAGACAATACCATTAGTTCGCGTAGCATGGAGGCATCACTCCCCCGGTGAGTCTACTTGGGAGAGAGAGGATGAGATGCGCGAGCAGTACCCTTATCTTTTTCAGCAGTGAGGTATAATTTCCATCTTTCCTACTTATGCAGCTTGCCTTTAATTTCAAGGATGAAATTATTTTTAAGGAGGGTAGACTTGTAACACCCACTTTTTTGAAATAAGGATATTTAAGTCGTTTTAGCCATTTTAGTCATTTTGTGATTTTCTAGATATTTTTGGCTTATGTTTGTTTTAGCATTTGGTTTAACCTTAAAAAATCCATATTAGAGGCTAACCATGACATATGATGATCATCTAGCTAATTAGAATTTATTTTATACTTTGGTTTAATTTAGAAGGCCATTTGACCATTTTTAGGCTATTTAATTAATTGGCCTTTTTAGCCTTTCTGTTAGTGGGCTTAACTCAACTTAGATAGAGAGGAGGGGCCCATGAACCAACCCTAACCCTACTAGGAGTAGCCTGGCCGGCCAAAACAGGGAAGACCCCTTCCTATATAAACAATTGCATTAGTTTTGACACCCTCTTTACAAAACCCTAGTTTCCAGCTCTCCAAAACCCTAACTTTCTCATCCGACCTCCGTTTTACCTCAAACGAAGTGCGTTGTGATCGTGGGAAGGAGGAGAATTTGTTGGAGCATTGCCAGCAAGGAGTTGGAGGCGTTTGCTCGGTGGAAACTGGTCGTCTCATTGATCGAGGAGTCAGTTTCATTGATACTTCAACTCTCAATAGGTAAACACCTAAACACTATAGTTTCTCCTAATTTTTCTTCATGGTAGGATGCATCTAGGTACCCTAGACCCACCCATGAAGTTTCGTTAAGTTTTGTGTCTGTTTGATAGGCGTGTCGGACACGTATCGGATTAGGGTTTAATGTGTTCGATGAATTATCTCTTAGATTTCAATACTGTTATTATTGAAAACTAATTTCATGATTTGATAGCCCTAGATGTAGGGATTCCTAAACCCTAGGTTTGTGCAAGAGTCGACGCGTATTCATGTCCAAAACTGGACACGCACGCGCAGCACGAGGACCGCGCGCGTGTCCTGCTGCTGCCGTGTCCGTTCTCGCTGGATACGGCGACTCGACACGCGAAACTTGGTAGATGGGTAGGGGCCATGTCTGACATGGTGCCCACGAAATTTGGTGGGGTTTTGTGGAGAATCGAGAGAGAGATCGACGTGGCACTGTTTTCGGCCTGTCGCACGCGCGCCAGTTTACGGCGTCCGATACGCACGTCGTGCGACTCGGACATGTGACATGCGGCCAGTGTAGACATGTGGGCTTGTAGCCCTATAGGTGGGTTACATGTAGGAGTGACCACATGTCCCAATTCGTCCAGTGTCAAGCCCTAGGTCGCGTGACACGCGTGCACGATGTTTGGGTCTTTGGTTTCGACAGTCTAGGTTCTGTTATTTGGACACATCGTGTCTTATTTTTTTTGGACACAACATGACATGTGTAGCACCTACACACACGCAGGAATCATTACCAACCTTTGATTTCGATCATTATTTGATTTTCGAGTGTGTTTAAGTCATGTTAGGAGTTATGTTGAGTATCAGGTTTTCTTCAAATTCCAGTTTTTACTGTTTCAGTAATTTGAACTTTTTCCATCAGATTCGAGGTGATTTTCCTGTGTAAACCCAACCTACAGATCATACATTACCATATCTATGAGGTGCCTACTAGTTGGCATCATGGAGAGGCTATGTTCGAGTTTGGGTTACCATAGGGACTCAGGTAGGTTTCAGTTTTTCCTGTTTCAGTTTTTAGTTCAGATTTTCTTCCCTGTTTCAGAATTGATCAGTTTCCATCATGTATTTGATGTAATTTCTGGGTATAATCAACCTACAGACTCTATTAGACCTATCTAGGAGTATCTACTAGTTGGCATAATGGTTAGGGTGTGTTCGAGTTTGGTTTTGACATGGGGTATTCGAGTATAATCAATATAGGGTATCATTGCATATGACAGATATTTGGGTCGTGTTAGGATTGATTGCAGGATTACTAAAGTTCAGTTTACTGATTAGTTGGGATTGGGTTAATGCCAAGTTTAGTTGATTGTTTAGTTAGGATTTGGTTAAGTCCAGTTAAAGTTTAATTGATTAGTTTAGGACTAGTTATTGTAGTTAGAGTAGGATTTGTTTTTGAAATGTATATATATTGCGAATGGGTCGAGGGAGATATATTTCCAGATTTTAGACTCTTTATTTATCTAGCATCATTGCGTATCTTCCATTTAAACGTTTGTGTATATATATTATATATATATATATATATATATATATATATATATATATATTATATATATATATATATATATATATATATATATATATATATATATATATATATATATATATATATATAGTTTATTACTTTGTATATATGCATATAAATAGTATATTATTTTGAGTAATTCCATGGTTGCGTTTTACTGTTTTTAATCTCAGATTTTACCCTATTTTCAGTAAGCACCAGTGCATACACACGCACACACCACTTTTTGTTAGATTTAGGTTTGGTTGTATTGTATATACACATGTGTGTATATACCTATATGTAGATATATATATATATATTTATGCTTGTTAATTCTATTAGATTAGATTGTAATGGTGTATATGACTATATGAGCCCTAGGAAAGATTTGGTTTGTCATTTCGAGCTTAGTTTAGTCGAATTGGCCGACAAGTTGACCAAATTGACAAAAGTCAACTTTGGGTCAAACTTGATCCAATTCAGCTCAAACGAACTCCAAATGACCTAGAATTTTGTGTATGACCTAGAAATTAGTAGACGGACTAGTTGACCTAGGTTTGACCAGGTTTGACCAGTATTGACCAGGTTTGACCAGAGTTGACCGAGGGTTGACTTTGACCAAAATGGACTAGAAGCATGCAGTCTTGCATTGTAGCTATTTTTTTTTGATATTGTTGACTTGGTTGTGACATGTGTGTATTTTAAATAGGTTTACATTGCCCCAGTTTAGTTACACCTCATCATCAGCAGTTCGATTTGCCTGGCGAGTACATTCTCTGATCTTTTCATACTTCTTTGAATATGTTCTCTTATTATAGACTAGTATACTTGATGTTGACACGATGTTCACACGGATTAGTACCCTCTGGATCTTTTCATGCGATGTTATCCTCTCGGATACATCGAGTATGTCATGTTCATGTACTTTATCATGGCCATCATGTACTCTATGTATTCATATTTATCCATGTGCACTCATATGTTATTCATGTACACTCATGACCATATGAGCTCCATGTATACAGTAGTTGTTATCCATGTGCAATAACATAACATGCATTGATCCTTGTGTATTGATTGGGGGCAGGGTGAGTGTAGTTGGTTATGTGATCATTATCCCCAGTAGGTATCCATGTGCATTCTATAGCTGTATCCATGTGCAACCCAGACCGTTTACATAACCAATTCATGCTCTGATTCACGTAGAAAGTTATATTTCTCTATTATTATATTATATCTTATTTTATAGTCTCTCTCTCTTGTTGATTTTTTTACAGCGATTTATGTATAGTTTTTTATAGCTTGCTTTATATGTCCATTCCTTCTATGAACTGTTGTGAGAGATATGTGCTCGTTCCATCCTGACTGGGCATGTTGAAATTTTACAGGTATTGATGAGAAGTACTGTCCTACTTATTATGGCATTGGCTTAGATGACACTGGCGACGTGGACCCACAGGAGGATCCCATAGTCGCTGAGGACTTGCCCATAGTCTAGCTGAGACTTAGTATTTTATTTGTATTTTCTGTTTGAGACTTTATGAGTTGTACTTGAGATTATTTCTGGTGGTTTATACCTAGACTTTTATTGTGACTCTCTTGAGATTCTTCTTCTATTCCATCTTAGTATTGTGATTGAGTTACATATTATTTTACTCTCTATTCATAGTTTATTTAGATTGTGTTAGATATGGTAACTCAGGACAGCGTTTTACCGTCGACACTGCGGCGTAGGCTGGGCATTCGTTACTTCTCGTGTCCTTAGACTGGGTGCGGGTCGTGACAAAACCAACAAACAAATAATAGAGATCCAAGTCTACACACAACCAACAAATAGAATAGGATCCAAACATCCAAGTCTACACAAATAATAGAGATCCAAGTCACAAACAAAGGATCAAACAAACAGTCCTAACTAGGACTACTAGGGATCTGGTGCAGGCGGGGCACCGCCACGACGAAGGGATAAGAACAACTCATACTCCTCAAGTAAAATCGATACCGATGGAGCAGGCAGTGACGTCGGTGGAGTCGGTGTCGAAGAAGAAGGCGGTGGAGGCGGCGGAGTCAACGACGATGAAGGCGCACCCGGAGGACCAGCACGCTCCAACGCTGTAAGTCGCTGGTGGTATGAATCCATGATAGATAACATTCTATCACTGCTACGGACCATCGATTCCTGTGCCAATCTCATCCTCTCGGCCATGGTCACCTGTCCTGTCTGCAGCTCCGTCACCGTGCGCTCTAACCCTCCAACGGTGCGCTCTGTCCTCTCAGTCGTCTCCATGAGGTCCATAATGTCGCGGTCGAGCGCATCCAATCATGTTAGCAGCGCAGGATCGTCCGTAGGGTGCTGAGACTGCTCCTCGATCTGTCGTAGCAGGTCGTCACGGAGAGACTCCATCATCTGGTGGACTCGGGCAGACTCCTGGGACGGCTGCGGACCATGCACACTAGCAGGAGATGCCCTAGAGGACTGGGTCGCAACTAGGGCGCCATAGGATCCCGTACCGTAGTACGTACCCCTACGGAGTCCACCAGCGGCGGTCATCCACAGCTCGTCCGCCGACAGAGCTTGAGTAGGCTGCGAGGAAGTACCGGCCTCTCCTGCATCAGGTAGCAGTCGCCCGTTCCCGCAGCCTCTGATACTCGACCTAGAAAGTATGGATAGTACTCTATAATTTCTAATTCCTAATTAATATACTTATTATTACTAACTACATGAATATTTATTTGCATCATATTTACTAAGTTATATTAAAATTGACACGAAGTATTAAATTAAGATAACGTATTGTAATACTTACATAGGTCTGCTCGGCCCTCTCGTCAATAAGGTCACCGTCGCGACGATGGGTGGCCAGAAAGACGGTCACCATGTCGGCGTTACCGACCTTCCTTACCTGTAATTAAATATATTATCTTAGTAATAATTTATCGATTTTGCATTAAAATAATATTTCTAAAAGAGAAAGACATACCAGACGACGAAAATGTTCCGTCATCGGAATCGACCCACCGCACCACTTCGAGGCATGTTGCCTAGCCGCCTTGGCCTTCTCCGACTTCTCCTTGTACCTTGGCTCGTCGAATCGAGCCTTCATCGTATTCTACTGATCAGGGGTGATCCAACCTTGGATCGGCTTTCCGGCACGATCATGATCCTTTTGATCATTGATAGCATCGCGGATCAGCTTGG
This sequence comes from Iris pallida, assembly GCA_029216955.1. Taxonomy (NCBI): domain Eukaryota; kingdom Viridiplantae; phylum Streptophyta; class Magnoliopsida; order Asparagales; family Iridaceae; genus Iris; species Iris pallida. The sequence continues at coordinate 21,886,045 of JANAVB010030817.1, forward strand.
CAGCGACGGCAGGAAACATCCCCTCGATAAGCTCGGCCCGGTGCGGTGGATAGAAAAATATATCCTAGAAGAGCGCAAACCAAATATTTATCAGTTATATATAATATCGAAAAATTATATGATTCATGTTAAAAGCAAATATATTTTAACCTTGAAGCGCGCAAACCAGAAGGCCTTCCTCTCGTCCGGAGCATCAGAGTAGTTAATCCAAGCACCACCATAATTATGCCTCAGCATGTGGCCTAGACGTCTCTGTACCTCTAGGGGACGATATCTATACAAACATATTATATTCATGAAAAAAATTAATTTATGATAAAAATAGAAAAAAAATTATAAACCAAAACACCTATATTGTACCGTCGGCCCAGATCTTCTTCTTCATCTCCTCCGGAGGTGCGCACGCATCATCTGCATGATGCTGGTTGGCCGTCGGCGCCGTCGCCACGGCCGTCGGCGTAGCCTCCGCCATCTGCTCATCCGTCTCCATCGTCGTATCAGCAGCAGGAATGCTAGACGGGCGAGCACTCTCAACAGGCCTAGAACTACTCATCCCAGGAGATATGCCACGTGACGTCGTCCCAGCAGGCCCAACTACTGTCCGATATGGAGGAGTAATCGGCGACGAGGATCCAGAGCCAGTACCAGTAGGAGGTACCGAAGGAAAACTCCGTCCTCTAGCAGTACCTGTAGGAAGTACCGGAGGATCATGACCTCGTCGTCCCCCTCGGAACGCTCCGCGATGACCTGCCATACCTGATAACAGCATATGATAATACAACAAATAATAGAGACTAGAAATATAAAAGTACAACAAATAATAGAGACTAGAAATATGAAAGTACAACAAATAATAGAGACTAGAAATATGAAAGTACAACAAAGACAAGATAATAACCAAGACAGCATATGATGATATATTCTACAATAAACATCTAAGTCCAGATAATATATTCTAAAAGAAATATCTAAGTTCAGATAAGTATATCTCTCTCAATCATCTTCAGAATAATCATTTTGTTCGTCTTCCTCAACCTCATCTTCCTCTTCCTCCTCATCTTTACTTTCATCTTCGCCTTCGTCGGCTTCGTCTTCATTTTCGGATAATTCTATATCTTCTACATTATGTGTCGTGTAATGCGTAACTTCCGTGGAGTCCACATCGACAATATTGGTTATAAGAGGTAGCTCGTCCTCCTGGTAAGCTTTTTTGTCAACATCAAAAGTATCTCTAGCTTTAGTCTTGCATACTGCCCACCAGTCAGACTTTGTTGCTCCCCGTCTCGGATAAGCTGTGAAGTACACGAGCTGAGCCTGAGTTGCTAGGACAAACGGTTCGTAGCTTTGATATCTACGCTTGTAGTTTATATCCACAAGACCATGCTTGTCAATTTTCCAACCTTGATTTTCAATCGGATCGAACCATTCACACTTGAACAACATGATCTTTGCAGGTTCTCTGCCATTATTATATGACAACTCCACAATCTCTCGCAAGATGCCAAAGAAATCATTTCCTGGATCGACGTCTTTGTAGTTCGAAGACTTGATACACAAACAACTATTTTTCGTAGAATCAAGATCCAGGAAGTTGTCTCTGATCGGAGCATTTGTCGACTTAAACCGAAAGCCATTGACACAATAACTTGGCCATATTTTAACAAAAGTAATTGGTCCCTTGGCAAGAGGTCTAATTAATTCAATCTCGGGTGAAATTAGATGATCGACCTGAATATCAAAGAAGCGATAATAAGTTATTTATTGCCCAGTTGCATTAGAAGAGGCCAGTAATTACCGAGCTACTTACATATTCGCTCAACCAAGAAGGAAAATGACGTCTCATTTCTTGTTCTAATGCTTCGTCTGTTAGGTAGGGTCTAACCAGCCTCAACTCATCATTATATGTGCTGGAAAACAACGAAGCAACCGTCGATTAGTACAATAATATTAGCTTATACTATTACATTGAGATGACGTAAACTCATCATCCTGAGTTACTTACCCCTCTAGCTTCTCCACTTCATCTTCGTCGCAATTGAGTAATACATACAACTGAGCAGCCCTTAGCTTTTCGTCATTCAAATATCTTTTCTTCATTTTCCCCGAAGGCTTTCCGGACGCATTAAATACTTTCAGTATTCCATTATTAAATTCTTGATATCCGTCGTCGTTTCTCGGAGCCCTCGTTCTATTCGTAGCAACATGAGGTTTGAAATATGAGGAGCAAAAATTTGTAATCTTCTCGAGAATATAGGCTTCACAAATAGAACCCTCGACCCGAGCCTTATTTTTCACCTTTTTTTAGGTGATTCAAATATCGCTCGAACGGGTACATCCATCGATATTCGACGGGTCCACCAACACGTGCCTCGTAGGAAAGATGAATCGGCAAATGCTCCATAGAGTCGAAGAATCCAAGAGGGAACACCCTCTCTAGTTTGCACAGTGTTACCACAATGTCCTTCTCTTGCTTTTCTAGACGATCAACGAGCAATTTCTTAGAACAAAGGTCCCTGAAGAATATGCTAAGCTCCGTCAATGGATCTCAAACTGCCTGCGGTAAGAATTCCCAAAATGCAATCGGAATTAACCGCTCCATGAATACATGACAATCATGGCTCTTCATACCTGTCAGTTTGTTCTCCTTGAGGTCGACGCATCTTCTCAAGTTCGAAACATACCCATCTGGAAATTTCAGACCTTGAATCCACCTACGAAGCCTCACTTTATCCTCCTTCTCCAGTGAAAAAATTGCCTTAGGCTGCTTTAACTTCCCATTCCCGTCCTCTATCAAATGCAATGTATGACGTCTACATATTTCTTCCAAGTCCAATATAGCCTTTGGATTGTCTTTCGTCTTCTCCTTTACGTCCATTCTTCTCCTTTACGTCCATTACAGTATTAATTATGTTATCAAACACATTCTTCTCGATATGCATGACATCAAGGTTATGTCTAATCAGATTGGTGCTCCTATATGGAAGATCCCAGAATATACTCCTCTTCGTCCAGTTATGAGTGCGACCAAATCTGTCACACTTGTAGCCCGTAGTAGGCTGCTTAATAGCTCTTGGTAAATCTTATACCTCTTCCCATATCGTGTATCCGGGCCACCTTGGCGGGGGATTAGCCTTCTCCACAACGCCAGTACGAAAAGCATTCATGTTCCTCCGGTACGGATGATCCTTCGGCAGGAATTGTCGATGACAATCGAAGAAGCACGGTTTGCCTCCGTGTTTCAAACGGAAAGCCTTAGTGCCCTGTCCAAGCAAAACGGACATGAAAGACGACCATGCGTGCTCCATCCAGATAATATTCCATAGGTCGAAAAGTCGTTGATGGTCCACATAACTGCTGCCCGCATCTGAAAATTTTGTTTTCTAGATACATCGTACGTGTTGGAACCTACCTTCCATGGCTGATTCAACTCATCAATCAACGGCTGTAAATACACATCGATGTTCCTTTTCGGATTGTTCGGACCTGGGATAATAACGGTGAGGAACATATACAGAGTCTTCATGCACATCTAAGGCGGTAGATTGTACGGGGTGACGATCACAGGCCAACACGAATACTGGGATCCCAAAAGTCCAAATGGGGTAAAACCGTCGGAGCAGAGACCCAATCTGACATTATGCAGATCAGAAGCAAAATTTGGATACTCTCGATCAAAGTGCTTCCATGCTTCTCCATCAGATGGGTGATCCAACACTCCTTCAGTATGTTTCCGCTTATGCCAACTCATGTTTTCTGCAGTTTCCTTCACCATAAACAACCGCTGCAACCGCGGCGTCAACGGCAAGTAGTGCATCGAAGAGGTAGGCTTCCTGGTACCGACAGACTTTTCTCTACCACATGCCTTATAGCGATCGACACCATAAAATCTCCAGGCGTCTTCATCCTTGTCGTCTTTGTACTACAACATGCACCCGTTGTGACAGGCATCGATTTTTTCGTATCCCATCCAGAGCGATCTAACCATCCTCTTAGACCGGTAGAAGTCTTTAGGAAACTTCGCACCCTCAGGCAATATTTCTGTAAGCAACTCCATAAGACGGTTGTAGCAATCTTGCGACATGTTAAAATCTGACTTGATGCTCAACAATCTTGTAACGACCTCCAACGGTGAATGATCCTCACAACCAGGATATAATGGAGTCCTTGCATTCTCTAGCAACTCCATGAACTGTGCAGAATCGGGGTTCGGTGCCTCCTCAGGTGCATCATGATCATCCGGATCGAAACTAGGCCCGGCCGCGTCGAAAACCATGTTCACCAACCCATCGTCGTAAGGAGCGTTGTTGTAGACATCCACATAAGGCTCGTACTCCGATGCTAAAGACACAAGTTCTCCGTGCTCGCTCCACTGATAGTAATTCGGCGTGAAACTCTTCGAGTATAAATGATACGTGACATCCACTTCTGGATGATATTTCAAGTTACGACATCTCACACACGGACACTTAATTTTGGTACCGTCCATGTACTGAGGGAACGCCTTGGCAAACTGCAGGAACTAGTGTACACCCTCTATGAATTCATCTCGCACACCGTATATGTCATCAGGATGATGGTTGTACATCCAAGTACGATTCTGTAGATAGTAATTCAGCTCCATAATTCTGTAAGATAGATACATCAAGGTAGTGAATGATATACAAGTGTCAAAGCTTTGAAATAGTAGCTCAACCGAGGGATAGAGTTAATTGGAGAAAGTTACTGGGGAAAGTGAAGACCGACATGAACTGATGACGCACGAAAATGAGGGTCTCAAAGCTGGAACAAGTCAAGTTGTGCTTTGGAAAAAGAACTCTTGCAAGCTCTTTGTTCACAAAGCAAGCTATAAATAGAGAATACAAAACAAATAATGAGTTCGTAACTCAAGTATAGAGCATACAAGAGTCGTAAACTCGAGAGATGTTCTGCATTCGTTATATCTTGCTTTGTGCACAAAGAGCTTAACAAGAATAGAACATATCCAAAACACAACTTTACTTGTTACAACTTTGATCCCCAAATTCTCGTTTGTCAGTTCATGCGGTCTACACTTTCCGCAGTATATGTACACATGACATTTTATGTTAAATGGTCAGAGATTATCGGTCATCTTCTTTTCGCATTGCTAGCTTTTATTTCGCGTGTTTGTGCGTGCGGTGGTCAGAGATTATCGCGGCGGCATATTGAATCAGATGTTGGCAAATCAGTTGGTTTAGAATGTTAGGTTGCAGATATTGAAGTGGATAGAGGTAGGTTGCAGATATTGAAGTGGATATATGGATATTTGTATGAGTTAGCTTCAGTAGAAAGACTGTGACTCTGCATGAGTCATATTAGAAGAGTTACTCTGCATAATCATGTACTAAGTATAAGATATGGGTTAGGGCTTAATGGGCTAAGCTAAGCTAGGAGTCCAATAACACCAATAGTAATGTCTGTAACTAGGGTATTTGTGAATATTATGTATCAATATGAGAATAAAGTTTGGGTAGGTATTTGCCCTACCAATATCCTATTCACATAGGTAAAACCATTACTATAGCCTATTTACCTAATTACCTATACACTAGCCTATCCTTAACTCTAGTAAAAACCAATACCCAAACTCAATACCCCATACACTACAACATAGGTATCTCCCATACCCATGTGTCAACCCATTACGTAAACCTATAGGCTTCCTAAACCTATATATTACCTAGTCACTCTAGGTAAAGCCATTACCTATACTCATAGGTAAAACAATTCCTATCTTGAAGTTACCTATACTTATTGTCCTAGTCCTCATCTATACACATTTTCCTAAGGCCTCGTTTTGTTCACCAAGATGATATGCAGTGTGGACTGAAACATGATATACAGTGTGTTATACAACAAGATGGACAGGTAATGTAATAGGCACATGTGGGCTGAACACATACCTAGGGTGGACTGAAACATGATATGCTCTATGGTATGCAGGACAGATTCATGTAAGTAGATTGATACCCAATTGTGACAGGGACTGTCCTCATAGGCAGTACAGGACCCGGGCTAAACCAATACCCACTTCTAGCCTGAGCCATTCCTCTTCCTTCGACTGATACTAACATCAATGGAAATTGTTACAAATATAGGAGTGGACTGCAAAGTAGTAATAAACATGTGTTGGCTGCTATTTAAGGGACTGAATAATTACTTAACACCTGAACCTTACACTTGTAACAATACCTTAGCTAGGGACATGAGCTCTGGTATTACAAACGAGCCAAGCCGAGCGAAGCTTTTGTAAGCTTGAGCTTGGCTTGACTAGAATTAATCGAGTTCGAGCTCGAGCTCAAGCTTGATAAATTTTTTATTTTAGAGCTTGAGCTTGGCTTGAGCTTGTTTATATTAAGCTTGAGCTTGGCTTGGTTTGAGCTCGAGCTTGGCTTGATAAGCAAGCTTGATTCAAGCTTGATAAACAAGCTCGATAAGCTCATATCAAGCTCATTAAGCTTGATTTCAAGCTTGTTCACCTTTATTTCAAGCTTAATGAGCTCGATTTCAACCTAGTTATGCTTGAATTCAAGTACCTGTAATTTAAAAATTTATTTATAAAAATTTAATTAAAAAAGTTCCTTCATATCAATTATTAAGGACATAAATATATAAAGCACACAACCATATCATTATACAAACATACATAAAATTAGAATTCAACAAACAAATGAGCTTCTAAACAAGCTCCTAAACGAGCTTGGCTCATTTGCAGACCTAGACATGAGCTCGGCTTGAGCTCGGCTTGTTTACTAAACGAACCGAGCTCAAACAAGCTTTTATCGAGTCGAGCTTCGAGCGGCTCGCAAACGGCTTGGCTCATTTGCAGCCCTAGACATGAGCTCTGGTATTCGAAGGGTCGTGCCTGTGTCGCATCATAGGAGTGGTCGGGGTCGTGTCTGTGTCGCATCAGAAAAAGGAAGATAGGGTTAGGGTTTACCGACACAGCTTGGGGTTGGGTCGGGGTCGCCGGGCTGGAGCAGCGACGGAGGAGACTGGGTGGTCGTCGGAGGGATGTGGTCGTCGGGCAGGGGGTCGCCGCGAGCAGGAGATTAGAAAATTTTGGGTGAAAAAATGAAAAATCGATCGGGCCAGAACCCTATATGAAATGTTTTAGTGACGTCACTTAAAGCCGTCGCTAACCGTCGCTATTTATTAAAACCTGGCGACGTCTTAAAAGTGGCATCGCTAAACGTCGCTGAATTAAAAAAATCAGTGACGTTTTGCGACTAGAATGCGACATCAGTTGTCCAAAACATTAATGGTGTCGCTAACTGTCGCTCAAACGTCACTGATAGTGACGTTCAGCGACGTACATATAAAACGTCGCTAAAAGCACAAAACTTAGCGACGTATTTATCTGGAGTCGCTAATTTCGTCGCCATTATGACTTATTTTGGTAGTGTATAAGCAATAAAAGAATGAATGAATGTTATGTTCCTCGTCGAAAGGAATGATATGAGAAATATTGCAATGAAGCAATGAATGAATAATGATGAAGTATGGGATCCTTGAGATCACCAAATAAAATTATGGTAATGATGAAAAGAATAAGTCATTGAATATGACTAATGATGCACTATTACCTTTACTTTCTTTAATATATTTTACCATACGATTATATTCACAATCGAGTCGGACACGCATTCACATGGTCATGGACAACTTGTATACAAGGTTTAAGTTTTAATTTCCTCGAACGGTTCCTAGGGCCCTGGAGACTGATTCGGCCTAGGTGGAAATAATGATGAGTGCCGTGGGAGCACGGATAAGACAGGGTGGCATAGAGGCTCGCCACCTACTATACTGACCGTATTATCTTGAAATGAAATGAAATAAAAAGAGTCCATATGGTTTAACAACACCAGTGACCATGTAGTCAGGATGCATGCTAATGAATGTTTTGTACAGGCAGAGTAAGTATATATGATAACCTGTATTTGATGCAGGTATGAGAAGTCGGCTATCGGTAAGGAATCACATAATTGTGATATTGTATATGTTGGTTCAACTTGCCTGCTAAACATTGCTAAATAAAATGATGTTGTGTTGTTCCCTTTAAAATGAGGGACTCTATAACATGCTCAACATGTTAAATGTGAATTTTTAATGCATTGCCTTTTCGATCATTGCCATAACCTGTTGAATGATAACACCAAGCATGCTAAACGATGCCCCTTCAGAAAGTATTTCCATAATATGCTGCAACGTGTTAACTCAATGTTGCTTAGATGATGCCTTACACAAAGAAATGCTATACCATGCTATGACATGTTTACTTCAATGTTTCTGCTCAAGAACTGTAAACTGATGCTAGGCCCCAAATAGAAAGATCATTCTAATAAATGTTGCTTAAATGGTTACTTAAATATTGGTTTAGGCGAGTGGGTTGGATTCTGCTCGCCAATACATAGATGATGTGCTGACCCACGTTTTTGTGGGCAGGTGCTCATGCTTGGGATGTTCTTCACACGAAGATTGGCTTGATTGGTCCCGCGGCAACGAAGATTTGTTGGGTATACAGAAGCTCTCCTTGCATAAGATGATGTCTTCTGTTTATAAAGGGCATAATGTATGGAACATTGTAATCAGTTGTACCAGTGAGATTGTAAGCCAAGTCAGTATATCGAGTTGTAATCTAATGTATCCAAGTTTCAAATGTAAGGTGTATCACATTGTTCAGTTGGCTTTCAGTATAAAGTGAGATTGGTCGTAAGCATTGTACTTCAATACAAGTCTTGTACTTTTCTTCAATTATCAATAAAGAGAATAAAATTTTATGTCTCTATGTGACTTCAAGTTGTCCTTTTATCTTCGCTGCTATAAATAAGTAATGTACTTCTAGTTAATGAGAAACATTATCCTCACTAACTTTAATTTATCTGCTTCTACCGCTGCGATGTGGTCCTATTTGAAGAAAATCAATTATGTACCATCTTTGTCTTGTACAAGTGCAATACCAGACTTGTACGGCATCACGCCCAAGCGAGGACGATCGATTCCAAGAGATAAAGTATGTGAATAGATGACTCTGTAAATCGGGGCGTGACAAATTGGTATCAGAGCACGGCTTTACGTCCTTGGTCTCTTCTTTGATTCATTTCAAATCAAAGTTGCATCGACGATTAACCAAAGTTGCTTCCGCGATCACTCAACGTTGCTTCCGCGACTAAATCAAAGATTGCTTCCGCAATTATGCTGTTGTTATTCGGTAATTATCCTATATTATTTGTGTCTGAAAGTTCGTTGACCCTCTTGGCTGCTCATTGTATGTTCCATACAATAAGTCTATATACATTGTGATGCCCCTGAATGAATGATTGTTGTTGGTTTGGACACAAATAACCCAATAATGACTCGATGCCATAGTATGCTATGTTGTGAATACTGTTTAGAATATGGGAATAAAGAAAAAGTGGCTGGGTATGCTGTAACTGTCACGACCCGCACCCTAGAGTAAGGGCACAAGAAGTGGGTACGTCCAGCCTACGCCGCAGTGTCGGCGGTAGAACGCTGTCCTAGGTCAATCATCTAACAGTATAAGGTACCTGTACAGTTTATACTCTCCGAATGGAGGTGACAAATAGAAAACAATCTCAATCACATCTAGGGTAGAAGAACGAAGAACAGATAGATAGTAACTCAAAGAGAACCATAGCATAGATGAAATAAGACTAAGTGTCTAAGATACATAACATCCAGAATGTCAACTCATAATACAATAAGTCTAAGAGTCTATACATCTCCACATCTCAAAATACAACACAGAATGTGAGACAAAAAGTAAATATAGAAAAGACTGCCTAGACTAAACTGGTCTAGACTACTGGAACATCCTCCTCAGCTGTAGGTGGAACCTGCTGAGGGTCCTCAATACAAGTATCATCTAGTCCTGCTCCATAATAGGTAGACACCAGGGCCTCATCCTCATCCTCTGTAATATTTTCAACAGGTCCAATCAGGACAGGAACGAGCACAATACATCTCACGCAGTTCATATCAGGTTAGGAAATACGATACAGGCAATAGAGTAAGATACATGAACTGCTGAAAGGAAATATACGCTATAAAAGAGATAGCTGTAATGAAATATCTACTGTATATAGAGAACTGTAGTGACTAGTGATGTAGAGCACAAGATAGGCATGTGAATGGCTAGAATTTATACATGACTATACTACTGAGTTTGTACATGACTACACTACTTTGGAATTATTCACATGTCCACTTCTACTCCCCCGTACCCCAATCAATACACAAGGATCTATACAAGTTACGTTATTGTACATGATATCACATGGGGCCCATAAAAGGGTGCACATGATAGTATACATGAGAGCTCAGTAAACATGAGAGTACATGATCACATGAGTGTACATGAATAATGAAAGCATAGGAGTACATGATGATAGTAAAACACACATAACATGAAGTACCCGATGCTCCCGAGGGGGATAACATCTCATGTAAAGATCCATATAGTACCAATCCGTGTTACCAACGTGACAGCAACAAGTAAAGTAATCTAGAGCGAGAAGTAAAGCCTGAACAAGTATGAAACGGTCAGAGAATGTACTCGCCTGCTGTATGAATGTCTGTAGAGAATATACAGTCTGAGGAGAGGTGTCTGGTTCCTAGTCAGAGCAATACAAGTCACAAAGTATCCACAATGATAAAAATAAAGTATACAATGCATACTACATGATTCTAGGTCAAACTGGTCAAAAGTCAACTCTTGGTCAACTCTAATAGTCAAACTAAGTCACAGGAAGTCATACTAAGTCAAATAAGGTCAAACAAGATCAAACAAGGTCAAACAAGTTTAATCTAGGTTAAAGTCAACTCCTGGTCAACACTTTAATCAACTAGTCAAATACTAGTCAACATGATCAATCTGGATCAAGTCTAGATCAACTTAGACCAGCTAAGTCATTGGTCAAACAAAGACTAGTCAGTTAGGGTAATTAGGTCAAACATGGTCAACACTAGTTAAACTAGTTAGGGTTTTAGTCAAACTAGTCAAACTAGTTGATTTAGGTCATTCCTAGTCATTTCTAGGTTAACTAGGTCACTTTTGACCAAATGTTGACTTTGGTCAACCCTTAGTCAACAAGGGTTTTCTAGCAGGGTTTTGGGTCATTAGGGCTAGTCCAAACCATAGGCTAGTGATCCTGGCCATAGGCCAATAGTCTAGGTTTTCTCATAAACCTATAACTAGAGGTTATACATATGTATATCTATATACCCAAAATCCATATATGCATAACATATATAATACAACCCTTATACTTATATTTATAATACACTGTCTATACATAATAAACCTAATACCACTATACATATATATATCATGTATATATATATACAATACATATATATATATAACTACATATATATTACATATAATATATAGAGAGAGAGACAAGGGGATGAGAGAGAGACTGAAATGAGAGAGAGAGTGAGACAGTGAGTGTGAGAGAGAGAGAGACAAGGGGGGAAATTCCAGAACCTGGAACCCACAATCAAACCCCCAAACACACACACACATAACATATATACATAGATATGTATATATATACATAACTATACACACACACATCCAAATCCCCTCAAATTCGACCCACACCCTCAAATATATGTATACTACACATATACTCACTAAAATACACTAGTCTAATACATAAATCATTAATAAAATCGAATCAAAATTCGATTTTCAAAACTGAGATTTAATCTCAAAACTGTGACAGTGCACAGTTTACAGGAAATGGGGATAATTCGATTTACACGAACCCAATCGAGCTAAGACTCAATACTAACGGTTGGTAACTAACCCCCCATAGATACTCTAGTGTCCTAGGACACTGACACGACACCACGACACGTTTTCACGTGTCCAAACACGAGAAAACACGACTCGGGTAAACACTGATACGCGTATACACGCACAGCGTCGTGCAGAGATGCACGTGTCTCGTGCACACGACACGAGCCACGTGGAATCTCGTGCTCGTGTCCACGTGTAGCCCACATGATGGGCTACACTCTCGTGCAAACACGAGGTGTCATTGTGTCGTGTCCGCGCGACACGAGACGCACGAAGTTGACACTGTGCGTGCGTGTATTGTCAGTGCACGACCAGTGCACGTGTCCGTGTGTCCACCACACGACACAAAGTGTCGTGAAACCTTGGGGGAGTGTGCACAGACACTGCCCCCGTGTCCACACCAATTTTCACGTGTCCACGTCGTGTCTACAGTGAGTATGAAGTGTCAGTGAGCAGGGGATGAACAGTGTGTCTGTGCACTGTCAATACTCGAGTTCGTGTCCGATTTGGACACGAAAAGGGACACGATACGTGCTCAGTCAAGTGGGGTTAGGGTTAGCAAGTCCAGGGCTAGGTGTTTGTGTAAAAAGTTTTGCAAAACACAATATTTGAATCCATTGAGACATTTAATCAAACAATATTTCCTAGTCTAGGATACGTGTCTGATACGGACACCAAAACACACCAAAATCCCACCAAACTTTACCCACAGTATGGTTAACCTTATATGAATGCATTTATGAAATAAAAACAGGAATTAGACTAGGTTTGGACATATTTACCTATTGGTGAAATTCCAAGGAAAATCAATGAAAAGAGGGTATTGTGATCTCGAACTCGACGATGCCCAAGCTCCCAAATTCTAGATTTCTTGCTTCCCTTAGCTCCCTAGATGTTGTAGGGTTCCAATGCAAAAGACTAGAGTCAATTTGGATCACAAATTATCAAGTTATCAAGGTTTGAGTAAAAGGGAATTTTTGTGGAATGAAATTCATGCAATTTTATTCATGAATTAAATCCATGGGGTATTTATCATAGGTGGGCTGCCAAGGGGGGTGCCCTTGGCCGGCCAAGCATGGGGGGGGTGTCCTTGTCTTCCTTCAAGGCTAAGTCAAGGACTTTAGCAAAAAGGGGTTTAGATATTTTGATGATTTTAAGGAAAATATCCTTAAAGTTAATATCTAGATATTTATATAGCTTGACTACCATGAATATCTAATCCCCTTAGTCATTCTAGGTTAGGGTTTAACCTATAGATTAGGGTAATTAGGTTAGGGATTAGCAAGTCACTAATCTAAAGGTCCATGAATAGTAATATCTCACTAATCCTACTTAATTCCAATAATCTCTAGAAAATTACCAAAATACCCCTATGGCTAAAAATCACTAATTTGAGGTTCTAAGCCTATGGCTAAGCTCTCATGGTCATGGCAACTTCTAGGTTAGAGAAAACTAGGGTTTACACTAAGTTATACTAACCAAAATCACAAAGTCATAAGTCATGACTTAGCATGACTTAGAAAATGGTTTAATCTAACTAAAATCACCAGAAAATCATACCATGACTAAAATACCACTAATAAATAATAAAAATAATAAATTTTCAAAAATCTCCAATTTCAGAAAACAGGGTGTTACAAGTCTACCCACCTTAAAATAATTTCGTCCTCGAAATTTAGATGGTCGTACTCCTCCTAGGTCAAACCTCCAACAATCAGGGACGAAGCCACTACCTAGGCAACATACAAGGTCAAATAAGCAAAATATGGGTAGTAGACCTATACTGGGTCATGTCCAAAAATTGGCTAGCAGTTTTAGGTCATAAGGTGTCCTAATTGGGAAAGTAAGAAAACAACAATCATCAAGGCTGTTGCGGATAAGATTCTAGGGTAAGTTTAACTGTGTCTACATCTACGTAGATTAATATATGAAAAGGCGAACCAAAATGCAATAGGTTGATCAGACCATCATGCACCGGTTCTGATTAGACAATATGTTAGTGGGTGCGCACCCAATAAAATATATCATGATCAAGCTCGAAAAGGATAAGCTTGTAAAACTAAGGATAAATTTGTAGCATAAGATATAAGTAAGGGTGGAATGATGAAGGAAGATACATAGTCCTGGTCATGGGCATAGACTAGGAAGGTAAGGAAACAATAAATCACAGGGCTAAAAGGGTCACCATTCTATGGTCAGAGCTACTCTATCAACTCTAAGTCAAGAGGCATAACACATAAATTAATTTATTTAAGAGGAAAGTTCTTGACAAAAGAGTTAGTCAAGAATTATATTAATAGCTAAAGCTACTCCTACTCCTACTCCTAAGTAAGAGATAAAGAAACAAAAAACAATCGACAAAACCAAATGAACTACCAGGACAAAACTGATCACTAATAAAGAATAGGTAGGAGCAGATGGAATTGGATTTTAAGATAGATATAATGAAGCAAGGTGGGAATGGAATTTAGAAGAACAGAACCTGCAAGCACATCACCAATTGCCTGAGCATCCTCAACTGTCATGGCGTAAGCACGCCCCTGCTGACCTCTTCCAGCCTGCTGCTGAAACTGCATAAATCTCTGCTGTTGTGGCTGTAATGGTCCTCTCTGCTGCTGACCTACCGGAGCCTTGGCTCCTGCTCCTGGTGCTGCTTCCTGTGCTACTCTGCCTGTGAACTGGGAACACTCCCTCAGCTGGTGGTCCGCTGCCCCACATATTAGGCACCAGCCCAACCTCTTCCCGCACTCACCCCATCCATGTCCCGACTTCTTGCAGAAAGTGCAACTAACGACCTGCTGCCTGGGTGCCTGCTGCTGGTGCCTCGGCTGCTGCACTTGCTGGAATGGCCTCTGCTGCTGGAATGGCCTCTGCTGCTGGTGCTGAAAATGAGGCCTCTTGGCCTGTCCTCCACTGCTGCCAGCTCCTTGGGTGTCGCGGCCCCTCTTGAGCTTCAGCTCAAGATCATCCTCAGCCGCCATCGCTCCTGCTAGAATATCCTCAAATGTGGCACTCCTCTCACTCTTGGTCAAGGACTTGACTTCCTTGACCAAGCCCTTCCTGAACCTCCTCGCCTTCGCTGCCTCGCTAAGGCCCTCCACGAATCTGCTCAACCGGCAAAACTCACCGGCGTACTCCTCTACGGTCTGGTTCCCCTGAACCAGGTTTTCGAACTGTGTCTCCAAAGCGCCGACTGCCTGATCTGGGAAAAACTTCCCCTTGAAGAGCTCCTTGAAAGCTCCCCATGCCTGCCCTGGAGTACCTACTCTCGGATCCGTCTGATACCAGGTACGGGCAAGATCCCGCATCTGGCTGGCAGCTGCCTCGACCTGGAGTCCGACTGGTATCTCCGCCAGTCGAAAGATCTCCTCAATGTGCTCGATCCAGTCATCAGCATAAAGTATCCCCTCTGTTCCCAAGAAGTCCCTGGGGTTCATCTTCTTGAAGTCCTGGATACTTGGAATCCTCTGCTGTCGCGGCGGTCCTGCTCCTCCCTGCGGCTGGGCTGCCAACCTCTCTATCGTCGCTGTAGCCAGCTGATGGACATCATCAATGCCTCTTGTAAATGCCGTCGTCTGACGCTGCTGCTGGGTCTGCTGCGACTCTAGGAACTGCTGGAAATATGAAAACATCTGCACAGCATCAACATATCCAGATGGCATCTGCTGCTGGTACTGCTGCTGGTACTGCTGCTGCTGCTGATACTCCGGCTGAAACTGAGGCTGACGAAACTGCGGGGGAGGCATGTCTGGAGTAGCTGGAATGACCCCCTGAATAGTAAGAGGTGCACCCCCAACTGGGGCAGAAACTCCCACATGAGCTGGAGTATGGGGAGCTGCAGTCCCCGGGTCCTGGTGAGCTGGACGAGAGGTGGCAGACCTCTCAGTAGTATCACCTGGACCGAGTCGCTGCGATCGTGTCTCCACCATCCTGAAGACAGATCAATAAGGAAGTCAATAACGGTACAAGGATGATAGTATCAAAGGACAATATGAAATAGATTATATAGATTTGAACAAAGTCAGTAGATTCAAATCCATGAAAATTTTTCCTAACTTGTGATTGAGTATCCACTCTCTCTAAGCCTATTCCTTAATCCTATCACAGGCTGTAGTGATACTCTAGTTCGAATATCACTACATAAACTCGACCTGCATGGGCCACCACTAAAAACGTGTCACGACCCGCACCCTAGAGTAAGGGCACGAGAAGTGGGTACGTCCAGCCTACGCCGCAGTGTCGGCGGTAGAACGCTGTCCTAGGTCAATCATCTAACAGTATAAGGTACCTGTACAGTTTATACTCTCCGAATGGAGGTGACAAATAGAAAACAATCTCAATCACATCTAGGGTAGAAGAACGAAGAACAGATAGATAGTAACTCAAAGAGAACCATAGCATAGATGAAATAAGACTAAGTATCTAAGATACATAACATCCAGAATGTCAACTCATAATACAATAAGTCTAAGAGTCTATACATCTCCACATCTCAAAATACAACACAGAATGTGAGACAAAAAGTAAATATAGAAAAGACTGCCTAGACTAAACTGGTCTAGACTACTGGAACATCCTCCTCAGCTGTAGGTAGAACCTGCTGAGGGTCCTCAATACAAGTATCATCTAGTCCTGCTCCATAATAGGTAGACACCAGGGCCTCATCCTCATCCTCTGTAATATTTTCAACAGGTCCAATCAGGACAGGAACGAGCACAATACATCTCACGCAGTTCATATCAGGTTAGGAAATACAATACAGGCAATAGAGTAAGATACATGAACTGCTGAAAGGAAATATACGCTGTAAAAGAGATAGCTGTAATGAAATATCTACTGTATATAGAGAACTGTAGTGACTAGTGATGTAGAGCACAAGATAGGCATGTGAATGGCTAGAATTTATACATGACTATACTACTGAGTTTGTACATGACTACACTACTTTGGAATTATTCACATGTCCACTTCTACTCCCCCGTACCCCAATCAATACACAAGGATCTATACAAGTTACGTTATTGTACATGATATCACATGGGGCCCATAAAAGGGTGCACATGATAGTATACATGAGAGCTCAGTAAACATGAGAGTACATAATCACATGAGTGTACATGAATAATAAAGCATAGGAGTACATGATGATAGTGAAACACACATAACATGAAGTACCCGATGCTCCCGAGGGGGATAACATCTCATGTAAAGATCCATATAGTACCAATCCGTGTTACCAACGTGACAGCAACAAGTAAAGTAATCTAGAACGAGAAGTAAAGCCTGAACAAGTATGAAACGGTCAGAGAATGTACTCGCCTGCTGTATGAATGTCTATAGAGAATATGCAGTCTGAGGAGAGGTGTCTGGTTCCTAGTCAGAGCAATACAAGTCACAAAGTATCCACAATGATAAAAATAAAGTATACAATGCATACTACATGATTCTAGGTCAAACTGGTCAAAAGTCAACTCTTGGTCAACTCTAATAGTCAAACTAAGTCACAGGAAGTCATACTAAGTCAAATAAGGTCAAACAAGATCAAACAAGGTCAAACAAGTTTAATCTAGGTTAAAGTCAACTCCTGTTCAACACTTTAATCAACTAGTCAAATACTAGTCAACATGATCAATCTGGATCAAGTCTAGATCAACTTAGACCAGCTAAATCATTGGTCAAACAAAGACTAGTCAGTTAGGGTAATTAGGTCAAACATGGTCAACACTAGTTAAACTAGTTAGGGTTTTAGTCAAACTAGTCAAACTAGTTGATTTAGGTCATTCCTAGTCATTTCTAGGTTAACTAGGTCACTTTTGACCAAATGTTGACTTTGGTCAACCCTTAGTCAACAAGGGTTTTCTAGCAGGATTTTGGGTCATTAGGGCTAGTCCAAACCATAGGCTAGTGATCCTGGCCATAGGCCAATAGTCTAGGTTTTCTCATAAACCTATAACTAGAGGTTATACATATGTATATCTATATACCCAAAATCCATATATGCATAACATATATAATACAACCCTTATACTTATATTTATAATACACTGTCTATACATAATAAACCTAATACCACTATACATATATATATCATGTATATATATATACAATACATATATATATATAACTACATATATATTACATATAATATATAGAGAGAGAGACAAGGGGATGAGAGAGAGACTGAAATGAGAGAGAGAGTGAGACAGTGAGTGTGAGACAGAGAGACAAGGGGGGGAAATTCCAGAACCTGGAACCCACAATCAAACCCCCAAACACACACACACATAACATATATACATAGATATGTATATATATACATAACTATACACACACACATCCAAATCCCCTCAAATTCGACCCACACCCTCAAATATATGTATACTACACATATACTCACTAAAATACACTAGTCTAATACATAAATCATTAATAAAATCGAATCAAATTCGATTTTCAAAACTGAGATTTAATCTCAAAACTGTGACAGTGCACAGTTTACAGGAAATGGGGATAATTCGATTTACACGAACCCAATCGAGCTAAGACTCGATACTAACGGTTGGTAACTAACCCCCCATAGATACTCTAGTGTCCTAGGACACTGACACGACACCACGACACGTTTTCACGTGTCCAAACACGAGAAAACACGACTCGGGTAAACACTGATACGCGTATACATGCACAGCGTCGTGCAGAGATGCACGTGTCTCGTGCACACGACACGA
Source organism: Iris pallida (assembly GCA_029216955.1). Classification (NCBI taxonomy): domain Eukaryota; kingdom Viridiplantae; phylum Streptophyta; class Magnoliopsida; order Asparagales; family Iridaceae; genus Iris; species Iris pallida. The sequence goes on from JANAVB010030817.1 coordinate 21,904,618, forward strand.
GCCACGTGGAATCTCGTGCTCGTGTCCACGTGTAGCCCACATGATGGGCTACACTCTCGTGCAAACACGAGGTGTCATTGTGTCGTGTCCGCGTGACACGAGACGCGCGAAGTTGACACTGTGCGTGCGTGTATTGTCAGTGCACGACCAGTGCACGTGTCCGTGTGTCCACCACACGACACAAAGTGTCGTGAAACCTTGGGGGAGTGTGCACAGACACTGCCCCCGTGTCCACACCAATTTTCACGTGTCCACGTCGTGTCTACAGTGAGTATGAAGTGTCAGTGAGCAGGGGATGAACAGTGTGTCTGTGCACTGTCAATACTCGAGTTCGTGTCCGATTTGGACACGAAAAGGGACACGATACATGCTCAGTCAAGTGGGGTTAGGGTTAGCAAGTCCAGGGCTAGGTGTTTGTGTAAAAAGTTTTGCAAAACACAATATTTGAATCCATTGAGACATTTAATCAAACACAATTTCCTAGTCTAGGATACGTGTCCGATACGGACACCAAAACACACCAAAATCCCACCAAACTTTACCCACAGTATGGTTAACCTTATATGAATGCATTTATGAAATAAAAACAGGAATTAGACTAGGTTTGGACATATTTACCTATTGGTGAAATTCCAAGGAAAATCAATGAAAAGAGGGTGTTGTGATCTCGAACTCGACGATGCCCAAGCTCCCAAATTCTAGATTTCTTGCTTCCCTTAGCTCCCTAGATGTTGTAGGGTTCCAATGCAAAAGACTAGAGTCAATTTGGATCACAAATGATCAAGTTATCAAGGTTTGAGTAAAAGGGAATTTTTGTGGAATGAAATTCATGCAATTTTATTCATGAATTAAATCCATGGGGTATTTATCATAGGTGGGCTGCCAAGGGGGGTGCCCTTGGCCGGCCAAGCATGGGGGGGGGTGTCCTTGTCTTCCTTCAAGGCTAAGTCAAGGACTTTAGCAAAAAGGGGTTTAGATATTTTGATGATTTTAAGGAAAATATCCTTAAAGTTAATATCTAGATATTTATATAGCTTGACTACCATGAATATCTAATCCCCTTAGTCATTCTAGGTTAGGGTTTAACCTATAGATTAGGGTAATTAGGTTAGGGATTAGCAAGTCACTAATCTAAAGGTCCATGAATAGTAATATCTCACTAATCCTACTTAATTCCAATAATCTCTAGAAAATTACCAAAATACCCCTATGGCTAAAAATCACTAATTTGAGGTTCTAAGCCTATGGCTAAGCTCTCATGGTCATGGCAACTTCTAGGTTAGAGAAAACTAGGGTTTACACTAAGTTATACTAACCAAAATCACAAAGTCATAAGTCATGACTTAGCATGACTTAGAAAATGGTTTAATCTAACTAAAATCACCAGAAAATCATACCATGACTAAAATACCACTAATAAATAATAAAAATAATAAATTTTCAAAAATCCCCAATTTCAGAAAACAGGGTGTTACAGTAACAAGTTGAGAATTGTAAGTGATGGGAAAAGAATTTTTGAATGGGGTAATTGATGGATGAGTTAAACGGAACTGGTGAATTGGCTCATGTGTGCTGGTTAGTACTTTCGAGACCCTAAGAATGTTGGCTTGTGATATTGAGACCCCGAGATGTTGGCTAAGTGTTGTGATCATTATAGATCATCAATGTCCGGAATGGATTTGATTGGGATTATTTAAGGATGGTTTCGTTCTGAGTGGTATATTGCCTCTACCACCTCAGAACGAGATGTATGTTGATCCTTTTCATAGAATTGTAATAAGACAATCTGTGGGTACTGGTTGTACCGAGACTTAGCTGGGAGTCATGTATTGTTGCTAGATGACTCGAGTGTCCCTTAACGGTGATGTTATGTGGGGTAGCAAGATTTTCGAAAATTATAATCGGTAGCTTGGTTAGAAATTGTTTAGTCGAGTGATGACTCAGATTAGTAAAGGCAGTTAGTATGGTATGGGTAAATGGATTTGGCTAGAGAATGTTGTGGCTTAGAATATCTAAATGTTGACTTCGGTTGGTTGGATGCAAATCAAATGTGGCTAATACAAAGTTGGTTGCTAAGCAGAAAGTTTTAAAAATATTGTCGGTGAACCAAAGGAATATTAGAGATCTCTGCCTTGACCCTAAGGTGTAATAGATGTTAATCCATCTTGATCACCAAAGGATAGTCGTTGCATATATGCATGTATGTTGAGGAATTGAATTGCACTAAAAAAATGACAAGTAGTGACTCTGAATACTGTTGCTGTCTAGAGGATGGTTAAATGATACATAAATTATCGGATTGAATGGGATGAACTACTTGACCATTGCTGCATGAGATTTAAGAATGCCCGTAAGATAGTTTGATGATTGAGAAACAAATGGGAACAAAAATTGTAAATGTGTTGGATAATGTCGGTATAGGTGATTGTTGGTTGGGATATAGATTGTTGTCTTATGACTTAGTGGTGTAACTCTGTCATACGTACCGAATAGTATGGTTCCATAGTCCTGTTGAGACTAACGGAATCGATGACCCTTGAATAGTTAGCCTTGGCTTATGGGTTCGTGTGGGTACAAAGAAATTGGAATAGAAATTGAATCATTGAGAATTTTACTTGACAGATTATTAGAACGATGAGAATCGTATGTCGGGTTGGGAATTGACCGTAATGATGATAGATTGATCTTAGTCGATGGTTGGGTAAGTCTAAGAATGAGCCTCCGTAGAAATTATTTCCTTGAGAAAGATCCTGGATAGATAGACTTGACCCTAGCGACCTGTTGATGACTTACCAATTGTTGGCATAGCCAACAATGGCGATTAGTTATTCAAACTGAGTTAATACCCATAGGTTTGGGTAAAGTTCCTTAGAACTGTTGGTTGCTTGTTGGCCTTAAGAATAAGAAACTAGTATAACCCTAGTAGCCGTCCACTCTAGGGAAGTCACCTGAACGATTAAGTTTAGCTGTTAGTGTAGCTAACCTTAGAGATTGACTGAATAATAGGTGACCATTCGAGACCCATAGGATGACCTTGTGGCATTGAATGAGAGACGGTGATAATGAGTATTGACCTAAGGGAATGTATGCTTCAACTTGTGCCTTAGAGATGGTTGACCCTTCTAAGTTATATGTCGGCCATAAGTGGGAATTGCAATCGTAAGGTAAGACTTGAGTGTACCTATAGTCGGGTAGCTAAGTTAACCTTGACTGTTGTATAGAGTTATACCCTGACTCGGGTAATCGATAGTGGGTGACGTCGGATCGTATCTTCTAGAAAAGATGAATTGCCTCGGTGAAAAATATTGTTGGATTTGGGAAGTAATATGATTGCATGTTGTGAACTCTTGATATGATTGGCTCTAAGTTAGACCCTTGATCGAATGTTAGAAATGTTATGCTTGGGTATAGAGCTTAACCAAGTTGTACCTGATATTAAGTATTGTGGCCTGGAAGATACTGATTATGGCAAAGTGAATAAAGTGATAAGTCAATTGAAAGGATGCTAAGTCAGATTTAGAAAAGGGAATTATATCGTGGCTGATCGAATCGCACAAACATGAAAGTTGGTTGAAGTACATATATTTTGGGGACGCCTAAAATATGTGTATGGATCCAGCCGAAGTGATAGGTTGTGACTGAGATAACATTATGGGAAGAAATTATCGTACTAGCGCGGACTTTGGCTGAAATGCATATATTTTGGGGACGCCTAAAATATGTGTATGGATCTAAACGAAGTGATATGTTGCGACCAAGATAGAAGTACAAGGAAAATGTTGGCAAATCAATGAGAAGTTACAAGTAATTGAAAAAGAGATAGACAGATTGAATCGTTGATGGATTAAAATGGTAAGTTGTATAGCTATTTTGAGGTGACTGAAGTGTGCTGAAATGAATATCGAATTGAAGCTGAATGAATAACTCGTTGTGACTAAATGAATCTAGTAGATGAGTTGTGCCCTTAAGTTTCGAGGAAACTTTTTCTGAGTGGTATATTATGTAATATCCCGCTCCGCACGAGGCATTTGGTTGGCTTGTTTGTTTGCTATCAGGATGTTGGACCGTGACTTAAGTTGGAAATCAGGAGAATTGAGACTGATGCAGTCTCACTTAGCTGGCTAGACGGAATGGGTATTGGAATGTGGCTCGCTGATGGAGCTACGCACAGTAGAATTATGGGTGAACGAAAACAGGAAGACCCTTTTATGCAAGTGAGTGGAACTGTCCTTCCTCCTCCTTACTCCTTCATGCTTAATAAATGACGTATTGAAATGCTATGAATTGTCCCTAAATGTCCCATATTTTAGTTACTGAATAATAGAGATGCCTATGTTGAGAATTATTGAAATGTACAACACATTGAACTGCTAATATGATTTGAGGCCTGAGAATAAATTGATAACATTGCCCCTTATGCTTAACGCTGCTGGAACAAGTAGACACTTGAATAATGATATGCCTTATGAATGATAGAATAAGAAATGAACTAGCTATGCTATCGAACCAATGAACTGAATAAAACACTAGAATCATGTACTCTCTGTATAACTGTTGTAAGAATATGAAATGTTGCCTGTCCTTTATAAGCAATGAAAGAATGAATGAATGTTATGTTCCTTGTCGAAAGGAATGATATGAGAAACATTGCAATGAAGCAATGAATGAATAATGATGAAGTATGGGATCCTTGAGATCACCAAATGAAATGATGGTAATGGTGAAATAAATAAGTCATTGAATATGACTAATGATGCACTATTGCCTTAACTTTCTTTAATATATTTTACCATGCGATTATATTTACAATCGAGTCGGACACGCATTCGCATGGTCATGGACAACTTGTATACAAGGTTTGAGTTTTAATTTCCTCGAACGGTTCCTAGGGTCCTGGGGACCGATTCGGCCTAGAAGGAAATAATGATGAGTGCTGTGGGAGCACGAATAAGACGGGGTGGCATAGAGGCTCGCCACCTACTATGCTGACTGCATTATCTTGAAATGAAATAAAATAAAAAGAGTCCATATGGTTTAACAACCCCAGTGACCATGTAGTCAGGATGCATGCTAATGAATGTTTTGTGCAGGCAGGGTAAGTATATCTGATAACCTGTATTTGATGCAGGTATGAGAAGTCGGCTATCGGTAAGGAATCACATAATTGTGATATTGTATATGTTGGTTCAACTTGCCTGCTAAACATTGCTAAATGAAATGATGCTGTGTTGTTGCCTTTAAAATGAGGGACTCTATAACATGCTCAACATGTTAAATGTGAATTTCTAATGCATTGCCTTTTTGATCATTGCCATAACCTGTTGAATGATAACACCAAGCATGCTAAACGATGCCCCTTCAGAAAGTATTTCCATAATATGTTGTAACGTGTTAGCTCAATGTTGCTTAGATGATGCCTTATATAAAGAAATGCTATACCATGCTATGACATGTTTACTTCAATGTTTCTGCTTAAGAACTGTAAACTGATGCTAGGCCCCAAATAGAAAGGTCATTCTAATAAATGTTGCTTAAATGTTGGTTTAGGGGAGTGGGTTGGATTCTACTCGCCAGTACATAGATGATGTGCTGACCCACGTTTTTGTGGGCAGGTGCTCATGCTTGGGATGTTCTACACACGAAGATTGGCTTGATTGGTCCCGCGACATCGAAGATTTGTTGGGCATACAGAAGCTCTCCTTGCATAAGATGATGTCTTCTGTTTATAAAGGGCATAATGTATAGAACATTGTAATCAGTTGTACCAGTGAGATTGTAAGCCAAGTCGGTATATCGAGTTGTAATCCAATGTATCCATGTTTCAAATGTAAGCTGTATAGCATTGTTCAGTTGGCTTTCAGTGTAAAGTGAGATTGGTTGTAAGCATTGTACTTCAATACAAGTCTTGTACTTTTCTTCAATTATCAATAAAGAAAATAAAGTTCTATATGTCTCTGTGTGACTTCAAGTTGTCCTTTTATCTTCGCTGCTATAAAAAAGTAATGTACTTCTACTCAATGAGAAACATTGTCCTCACTAACTTCAATTTATCTGCTTCTGCCGCTACGATGTGTTCCTATTTGAAGAAAATCAATTATGTATCATCTTTGCCTTGTACAAGTACAATACCAGACTTGTACGACATCACGACCAAGTGAGGACGATCGATTCCAAGAGATAAAGTATGTGAATAAATGACTCTGCGAATCGGGGCGTAAAAATGAGTAAACATATGTATCCTGAAAATGAGTAAACATATGTATCCTGAAAATGAGTAAACATATGTATCCTGAAAATGAGTTCTGTTTTTCTATTTTTATAAAATGCCAAAATTACTAACTAAATGCTGGAAAAATTATATTAAATTAGCTAAATTAACATAGTATTAAATAAAAATTTTCCCATATTTTTATAGCACTTAAAAAATATATATAAATTCAAAAACACCAAGTAACAATTTCTGGAAAATAATTAATTACCTATTTTCTATTTTATCTACGTATACGAAATTGAACCGAAGTCCAGATAAGGGACCCAAAGTCATGAATCAAGTCCAATATGACTTGTACAGACTTTGAATGTATTTAGACACATTTGAGTCCACAGAACCTATGCTAGGTCTGGACTCAAATGGCCGTAATCAATCGAAGTACGAAAATACATATATTAAAATATATACATAAAATGAATATTAAAATACTTTAATAATGTATATATTAAAGTAGTGAAATATACAAGTCATAAAATTATGTAATAAAATAACTTGTAAATTATATATATATATATATATATATATATATATATATATATATATATATATATATATATATATATATATATATATATATATGTATTTATATAAGTATATATGTATAAATGTATATATGTATGTATATGTGTATTATATATATATGTATATACTGTTATAAATATAATATATATACTGCATTTATATATATATATAGATATATATTAATAAACATATATATAATAAATATATATATATAGAAAAATACTTAATATAAATATATATATATATATATATATATATATATATATATATATATATATATATATTTATATATATATATGCAGTATATATTATATTTATAACAGTATATACATATATATAAAATGCACATATACATACATATATACATTTATACATATATACATATATATATATATATATATATATATATATATATATATATATATATATATTATATATATTATATATATATATATAATAAAATTCGGCCCAAACCCATTGGGTCCAAACAGATACCTGTTTTAAACATTAAATCCGATTTATTAAAACCCATTACTGTGCGGGTTTAATGCCAATAGGACAAACCCAAACCCGTTAACCCAATTAAATATTAAACCCGTGTCCGATAGTTAGGGACACGAGTACACGAATCCTGTGTCCATGGTGAGCACGACACGCACGATACGAATCTCGCGGGTCCACGTACACCACTGGGTTCCTCGTGTTCAGGCGAGTCCATACACGTGTACACGAGACACGACTCGATACACAGAAGAAATGACACGTACGTGTCCGATAGGCGGTGGCTTTCGGGGGCGTTGCACGGTGGAGAAGGCCTCGGGGTGGTCGGAAAAAAATAGAGCTGGGTTCGTCTCGTCGAGGCGAACAAGTTGGTGGTGGTGCGCAGCCACGGCGATGACTGGAACGGCGGCGCTATTAGATCTAGGTTTTCGGCGGTCTCGTCGGAGAAGAAGGGGGTCAGGGCGGCGCTGTGGTGGTCGGAAAATAGTATAGGGTTAGGATTTGGGGTAGGAGTCTATTTATAGGGTCGGAAAGTCGGCCGAATTAGGGTTTAGATTAGGGTTATGGCGATAATTGTCGGAGATGATGGCGGCCGAAGGCGGTGGTCGGGTGACGTTTTTACAGAACCCCCCCCAAATGAGCTATTACATAATAACCCACCGCCATAGAAATGTACAAAATCCAATTTGCATGTATATCCCTCCGCTACTCTGTGCAATATAATTTGCACGGACAAATCAAATATTGCATAATGGCTTTTAAACAATTAAAACAATTGCAAAAAGCATTTAAAACGTTTTAATAAATTGCAAATTAATATTTTGGCTTTAGAAATCATTTTGAAAATCATTTAAAAATTCTAGAAAATTTCTAATAATTATAATAATTCATTTTTAAAGATATAAATGCTATTTAAAATTATAAAAATAATATTTTAAAATCTAGGGGCTTACAGGCCACACCTGTACCGACTGTTCCCACACCAACACCACAAATCCACCACTCTGGACGGGGTCGCCTCTCCCAGACCGGTCGTCAGTGTAGTGCCCCGTCCCTATATTGTGCCCCGTTTTTCGTCCACGGGGTACGCGAGAAAGGAACACTGTCGCTATCGACTCGGTCGTGACCGATAGGTCGGGATCGATCGAATCGATCGAATGGAAACGGTTGAATTAAGATCCATCCCCGTTATAGAATGACTTCTTCGAAACCAAGTCCCATATTCAGCGGGTTGCGCCTCAAGGATTGACTCTGCGGTTGAGTCGGGAGAGACCTCCCGTTGCTCTGCTTTTTACGCCGCTTGTATTTGTTTTGGCTTTGTTTTATGAATACGTTTTCATGAATGTTTTCGATGGTTTTCATGGCTTGCATTTCGAACTCGCATTTCCTATCGAACTTCTTGAATAATACAGTGTTCTAATCGGTTGCTTGTACGATTTCAGGTAATCGCGTAGGCGACGTCTAGCGCGACTAACAAGTTCTCTCGTCTGAAGTAAACTCAAGGTGAGTGACTGACCCTTCTCTTCTTGACCCCTTCCTAGGTAAATCGATAATGTTGTTGCGAATGAAAGAATAAATGCAAGGGCACGGACACGGTAAAATGATTGAGTTTTTAAAGAGAATGTAGGCTATGTCTTAATAACTAAAAGAAAAATGGTCTTTGCACGGTCATGGACAACTTGTCGACAAGGTAGAGTTTCCCCGAACGACAACCCGGGGCCACGGGACCGTTTCGGCCAAGAAAGGAAACAATTACAAAAGCTGTGCTGGGCACGAGTTAGGCGGGGACTTGCAGTGGGGCTCGCTACTCGCGCTGAAAAGTGCCCCGTCTAACAAAAGCAAAAAGGAGTCCACGATGGCTCTGGGAGCCAGTGACCAACCACACGAAATATTGTAGTTGATATAAAAATGATAACAATTGACAGGAAAGAACATTGTAAGTATCATAAGGCGCGACGTGGTCCGCCGTGGGTAAGTTCTAACGTATTTTATATTATGCTTGTCATATGCTTGTTTGAAATTAATTAGGATGGTTAGAAATATTCATAAACTAAGTCATATAAACTCTTCAACCAAATGAGAGCTTGGAACATAAATAGCCACACACCAGTATAAAGTGTAATGTACTGATCCTCGCTCTCCATGCAGGTACCCCGAACCACGAAGGACGTGCCGCTTAAAGCTCAAGGCGACGTGAACCCTTTTGAAGCCTCGTCCGCGTGTTGAAGGCTTGATTCTGAAATCCTTTTGAACATGCCACACTCAGTACAAAGAAGAAAAATGACGACTCGACTTCCTTCGATAGCATATGGAAATGTGTAATAGTTTTTGCTTGTCAAAAGGGATGTAATGTATGGAACGACTATCTCCTCAGCGTTCATTTTGTAAGTCGAGTCATGTTGTAGCCCGCATGGCAATGATTGTAATGGAGTCAATGTAAATAAATGTTTATTATCAATAAAAAGTTTACTTCTATTTTAATGTGTCAATCAATTTCTCTGCATACTCTAACTTGATGTTATGTTTCGGATAACCTTATGACTATGCCTTGTGCGATCGCAAATTAGGCTCATACGGCATCACGCCTGGGAGACGACTATCGATTCTATGGAATCGGGGCGTGACATAATGGTATCAGAGCACGGCTTTACATCCTTTGGCCTCGCGTCTAGAGTTTTAAAATCTTTGACCTTACATCGATGAGATAAGTTATTCCATACAATGAGTCCGTAATAAATTGTGACTGATGCGTTTGCCTTCGTATTGCAGAAGTGCCGGAACCCACGGCTGAGCAAGAGCAGAGCGCTTCTAGCGGCTCTAGTAGTTCACGGGCCGGACCTTCTAACAAAACCATCGAAAGGATGCTGCAAATGATGGAGGCACAGCAGAATCAGTCCGATACCCGACATCAACAGACAGAGGCTCGACAGGCCCAGTTCGAAGCTCGCTTCGACGCTCAAGCTAAGCTACACCAAAAGTAACTAGATACTCTACAGCAGATCGTCCAGACGATTGTGGCCAACAAAAATTCTACGACTATGCCTACTGTCACCGTGCCGACGGTCCAATCCAATGAAGTCGATACGGAGGAGCCCGAGTGTCAACCGACGGCACCGAAAAAGTACAACTTTGAAGTGTCAGATTTCAAAAAAGCGTACCGCACTTCCTTCAGCGGCGCCGACGAACCTTCTATGGCAATCGATTGGTTGGAAGAGCTGGAAGATCACTTCGAGCTCCTCGGCATTGAAGAATCAAAGCAAGTTGCCTGCGCACAACTTTAACTTCGGTTGAACGCATACGACTGGTAGGCCGTGCACAAACGAGCGATCCGACGCGGCAATAACATAGCGCCGATCTCTTGGGCCACGTTCCACAAAGCTTTTGAAGTTGAGTACCTTTCGTCAGCCGTTCGTCAAGCGAAGGACAATGAGTTCATACAGTTGAGACAAGGAAATCGGACAGTGGAACTGTATGCCACAGAATTCAACAAGTTGTCCAAATTGCTGGTACGTTTCTTCATACAGAGGAGTGCTGTATGCGACGGTTCAAAGTGGGTCTGCGACACTCTATTGGTGCACATATAGGGGTCCCGGAGTACAAGACCACGGGCGAGGCTCTAAATCACGCTCTCCGCCTTGAGAGCCTGCATCCTTCCGTTGCTGACGACGTTGTGTGCCACTCCAATCACAAACGTCCTAGCTATACGGGAGGCAACAACTACGCATCAAAGCGTCCACACACTAGCGGCTATAAAGGCCAGAACCCATTACCGCGATGCAGAAATTGCCACCAGCTTGGGAACACTGACGACCACTGCTTTGCCAAGGCAGAGTGCTACACTTGCGGATAGAAGGGTCATTTTGCTTGACACTGCCTAAATCCTCGACTGAATTGTAATGTCCTGCTACAACAAAACCGTCAAGAGAATTGAGGACAAGCGCCCCGACCTGCTCAGCCCACTCAACCCAACAACCAAGACCGACGTCCTAATGCACAAGGGCGCGTCTTCGCCCTAACTCGAGATGAGGTATTTGCTTCCGACACTGTCGTGAGAGGTATATTGAATTTTAATAATGTACCTGCTCGTGCGTTATTTGATTCAGGTACTTCGCATACTTTCATATCGGCGGACTTCGTCGTCGAGCACAAATTTCCTGTAATATCGATAGACCTTGATCTTAGCGTAAGTATGCCTTCGGGCGTGCCATTGCTCACAAACTTGGCCTGCGGGAGAGGAACCATATGTATTGGGGGTCAAAATATCGGTCTTGATGCGATAGTTCTAGATATGAAGGACTTCGACATCTTACTAGACATGGATTGGCTCGGTCCTTGCAATGCTACCATCGACTGTGCAGGAAAGAAGGTCACCTTTCGCGTACCTGGAGCGCCCGAATTCTGCTATTCGTGTGGTGAAGCATCGTCGGCCTGCATGGTGATCTCGACAATTTTGGCTCGAAAGCTGTTACATTCCGGATGCGAAGGCTACTTGGCGTCCATTCGTGACATAAGACAGGATGGTGCAAACGCGGGTCAGACCGACGTTGTGGCAGAATTCCCAGACGTGTTTCCGGACGAGCTACCCGGCATGTCGCCCGATCGAGAAATAGAGTTCACCATCGACACATTCTCCGACACCCGACCGATTTCGAAAGCTCCGTACAGAATGGCCCCTGCAGAATTAAAATAACTGAAGGCACAACTACAGGAATTACTCGACAGAGGGTTTATCCGTCCGAGTGTCTCGTCATGGGGTACGCCCGTGCTTTTTGTGAAAAAGAAGGATGGGTCGATACGGCTCTGCATCGACTATCGAAAATTTTATAAGGCCACCATCTGGAACAAATATCCCCTGCCCCGTATCGACGACTTGTTCGACCAGCTCCAAGGTGCAACGGTGTTTTCGAAGATTGATCTGCGATCGGGTTATCACCAACTCAAAGTCAAGCCAGATGACGTGTCGAAGTCTGTCTTGCGTACTCGTTACGGCCACTACGAGTTCTTGGTAATTCCGTTCGGTCTGACAAATGCTCCTGCCATCTTCATGGATCTAATGAATCGGGTGTTCTGTCCTTTTGTTGACAAATTCGTAGTAGTCTTCATCGACAACATCCTCGTCTACTCGAAGGATCGAGCGCAACATGCAGAGCACCGGCGGACGGTACTCCAAATCCTTCGAGAGAATCAGTTGTATGCGAAGATGAGCAAGTGCGAATTTTGGCTGAACATCGTCTCATTCCTTGGGCACATCATCTCCACCGCGGGCATCGCAGTCGATCCGAAGAAAGTCGAGGCAGTTGCTGATTGGAAACGGCCCGCATCAGTTAACGAAATTCGAAGCTTTCTAGGCTTGGCGGGATACTACCGATGCTTCGTAAAGGACTTCACGAAGATTGCATCGCCGTTGACTCGCCTCATCCAGAAAGGAGTCGTATTCGAGTGGTCAGACGACTGTGAAGCTTCCTTCCAAGAGCTCAAACAACGGCTTGTTTCGGCCCCGATACTTACACTTCCTGAAGGGGCGGAGGGATTTCAAATCTTCAGCGATGCTTCTAGCTAGGGCTTGGGGTGTGTGCTCATACAGCGGGATAAGGTGATATCTTTTGCATCCCGGCAGTTGAAGCCGTACGAGAAGAACTACCCCACGCACGACCTAGAACTAGCGACAATTGTGTTCGCGTTGAAGCTGTGGTGTCACTATCTCTATGGCATGGCGTACATGATTTATACGGACCACAAATGCCTCAAGTATCTCTTTTTCCATAAAGACCTGAATTTGCGGCAGAGGCGATGGCTCGAACTGATCAAAGACTATGACTTACCAATCGACTACACGCCGGACAAAGAAAATATTGTAGCGGATGCGCTGAGCCGGAAGTACTTAGCTTCGTTATGCATCAACGATCGACTGCGGCGTGACTTGGAAGGAATGGGCATTGAACTCCAAGTTCGTTTCAGAGACGTAAAACTGTCGCAACTGCGGCTGGAACTGAGCCTGTTGGAGAGAATCAAGTCTGCTCAGAAGGACGACCCATACCTGGAGAAGATGCGGAAGCTGATATCGACAGGAAAAGCGTCCGACTTTGATGAGGACGAGTCGGGAGTGTTGCGGGTGAAGGGTCGGCTATGCATTCCGGATGACGCAGAACTTAGAAAGAAGATAATATCGGAGGCGCATTATGCAAAATATTATTTGCATCCTGGTAGCACCAAAATGTATAAGGACCTCCGCGTTGTCTTTTGGTGGCACGACAAGAAGAGGGACGTAGCGCTCTTTGTGTCAAAGTGTATGGCCTGTCAGCAAGTCAAAGCCAAGCACCAGCGACCGGGCGGGGAGATGCAGAACCTTGCCATTCCAGAGTAGAAATGGGATCATGTCACTATGGACTTTGTTGTTGGCTTGCCAAGGACGCTGCGGGGAAACGACGCCGTCTGGGTCATCGTCGATCGACTAACCAAGTCAGCGCACTTCATCGCCATCAAAGTTACTTGGAGCGTCGACCGCCTTGCTCAGATATACCTTAATGAAATAGTTCGGCTGTACGGGGTCCCAGTATCTATCGTCTCAGATCGGGATGGACGGTTCGTAGCGTACTTCTGGGGTAGTCTTCATTCAGCATTGGAAACCAAGCTGAAGTTTAGCTCAGCTTATCATCCTCAGACTGACAGCCAAACAAAGCGGGTGAACCAGATTCTCGAAGACATGTTACGATTCTGTTCGATCGACTTGAAGTCAAGTTGGGACGTTTATCTACCATTGATCGAGTTTGCATACAATAATAGCTATCAGTCCAGCATCCAAATGGTGTCGTATGACGCCTTGTACGGCCGAAAGTGCAGATCGTCCATTTGCTGGGATGAAGTCGGGGAACGGCAGATACTCGGTCCGGAGCTGGTGGAGCAGACCGTGTAGAAGGCCAAGTTAATACGAGAGAGATTGAAGATAGCACAAAGCCGGCAGAAGAGCTATGCCGACACGCACCGACGACCCCTCGAGTTCTCGGAAGGCGACCATGTATTCCTGAAGGTGATGCCCATGCGTGAAGTTTCCAGGTTCGGTGCGAAAGAAACGTTGAGCCCAAGATTTGTTGGTTCGTTTGAAATATTGAAGTGAGTCGCCCCAGTAGCTTACCAAATTGCCTTGCCGCCTGCATTATCGGAGGTACACGACGTCTTCCACGTCTCATAATTACGGAAGTACATGCACGATCCGGGACATGTGGTAGATTTGGGTCAGCTAGATCTGAAGGCGGACTTGTCATATGTTGAAGAGCCTGTGCAAATCTTGGAGCAACCGTGCTATTCCCCTCGTCTGCGTCGTCTGGAGAAACCATTCGGTCGAGGAGTCGACGTGGAAGCATGAGTCAGAAATAAATAAAAAAATTCCTTCATTGTTCTCGTAGAGGTAGGTTCTATTCTTAAGTTTCGAGGACAAAACTTTTTCTTAGTTGGTTATGGTGTAGTGCCCCGTCCCTACATCGTGCCCCGTTCTCCGTCCACGGGGTGCGCGAGAAAGGAACACTGTCGCTATCGACTTGGTCGGGACCGATAGGTCGGGATCGATCGAACGAAAACGGTTGAATTAAGATCCATTCTCCATTATGGAATGGCTTCTTCGGAACCAAGTCCCATATTCAGCGGGTTGCACCTCAAGGATTGACTCTGCGGCTGAGTCGGAAGAGACCTCCCATTGCTCTGCTTTTCACGCCGCTTGCGTTGGTTTTGGCTTTGTTTTCTGAATGCATTTTCGTGAATATTTTCGATGGTTTTCATGGCTTGCATTTCAAACTCGCATTTTCTATCGAACTTCTTGAATAATGTAGTATTCTAATCGGTTGCTTGTGCGATTTTAGGTAATCGTGTAGGCGACGTCTAGCGCGACCAATAAGTTCACTCGCCTGAAGTAAACTCAAGGTAAGTGGCTGACCCTTCTCTTCTCGACCCCTTCCTAGGTAAATCGATAATGTTGTTGCGAATGAAAGAATAAATACAAGGGCACGGACACGGTAAAATGATTGAGTTTTCAAAGAGAATGTAGGCTATGTCTTAATAACTAAAAGAAAAAAGGTCTTTACACGGTCATGGACAACTTATCGACAAGGTAGAGTTTCCCCGAACGACAACCCGGGGCCACGAGGCCGTTGCGGCCAAGAAAGGAAACAATTACAAAAGTTGTGCTGGGCACGAGTTAGACGGGGACTTACAGTGGGGCTCGCTACTCGTGCTGAAAGGTGCCCCGTCTAACAAAAGCAAAAAGGAGTCCACGATGACTCTGGGAGCCAGTGACCAACCACACGAAATATTGCACCTGATATAAAAATGATAACAATTGGCAGGGAAGAACATGGTAAGTATCATAAGGCACGACGCGATCCGCCGTAGGTAAGTTCTAACATATTTTACATTATGTTTGTCATATACTTGTTTGAAATTCATTAGAATGGTTAGAAATATTCATAAACTAAGTCATATAAACTCTTCAACCAAATGAGAGCTTGGAACATAAATAGCCATGCACCAGTGCAAAGTGTAATATACTGATCCTCGCTCTCCATGCAGGTACCCCGAACCACGACGGGCGTGCCGCTTAAAGCTCAAGGCGATGTGAACCATTTTGAAGCCTCGTCCGCGTGTTGAAGGCTTGATTCTGAAATCCTTTTGAAGACGCTGCACTCAGTACAAAGAAGAAAAATGACGACTCGACTTCCTTCGATAGTAGGTGGAAATGTGTAATGGTTTTTGTTTGTAAAAAGGGATGTATTGTATGGAACGACTATCTCATCAGCATTCGTTTTGTAAGTCGAGTCATGTTGTAGCCCGCACAACAATGATTGTAATGGAGTCAATGTAAATAAAGTTTTATTATCAATGAAAAGTCTACTTCTATTTTAATGTGTCAATCAATTTCTCTGCGTACTCTAACTTGATGTTGTGTTTCGGATAACCTTATGACTATGCCTTGTGCGATCACAACTTAGGTTTTCACGACATCACGCCCGGGGGACGACTATTGATTCTATGGAATCGGAGCGTGACAGCCAGCGCCGAATCGGAGGAGGCGAGCTCTCTCTCTTTCGGCCACGTGGAAGCCCCAGCGTCCGCACCGGAGCAGAGCCGACGAAGCCGCACGACCCCGCGCTGGAGTAGCCGCCCGCCTCCGGTCATCTTCTTTGACCGGCGAACGCTCCTGACCGCCGGTACCTCCTCTTCCAGCACCGCTTGAATGGAAACACCACCACCACCTTCGTGCCATCGCAGCCGACCCCGCTCATCGATCGCCAGACCCGGGCGAAGCCACGGTCGCCTTACCCGACGAACCCGTGTGGCGCTCTGCCAAGGAACCTCGTGCCCATCCCACGAGTCGCCGTATGACCCCGCCGAGCCAGTCAACTCCGGTCGCCGCCCCGTCCTACGATCCTCCGGGCACCCGCTCCTAGAGAACCTCCATCCTCGATCATCCCGGCTTCCCCTAGCGAGCTGTACGACCTCCATGACCAGGACCCCTCCACCGCTGCGCCGTCCGCCCACTTGCCCAGCGCGCGGCAGTACCCTCGGCAGCGCTGAGAGCGTACACCTCCTCCGTCGAGCACGAGTCCCGCCGTGCTTGAGCTGCCTCCGCCTCTTCAAGTCCGACGACGCCTCGCCACGGCTCTTGAGCTTCTCCGACGCCGGTGGGCTCCTCCTCTCCTCCTCCCCCTTTCAATCAGTCCTTCCGCTTCTTGAGCTATCATGGACGCAATAGAATTATCGGTTTCACCAGCAATGGACCCCAGGAAAGTGCACTTTCTGATTGCTTTCGATTCATAGTAGTCTTTCCATTTCATGTTTATGCATATGCTCTCTTGCTTGTTGACACATTGTTACACAGATTAGTGTCATAGATTTCTATATTCTTTATTTCGTAATTGTCGTATTTTCGTGTTTCGTGATTTGTTCGAGTCCATGAATACTAGTCGGAAGGGAAAATATCTTAGTAGACATGTGGACTACCCAGAACTATTCTCCGTGTCTTTCATGGAGAATAGCAGCTGCACACGACACGTGCTGGGTGTCGGATTTACCCCCTGCCGTTCACATGTCAAAAATGATATTTCAAACCACATAGATAGTTGTCTTTTATTTATTTTCTTATTTTTTTATCGCTTGCCAAAACATCAGTACTTTCTAGTTTTCATCTCACATATGTTATTTTCATGTCTTGTGAAATTTTATTGTGTTTTCGTATTGCCGTCGGTTTGTGTACTTTTTCCATTCCTGATTGGAAACCAACATTTTTTAGGTTAGCCGTGGCTTCTTTAGCATTGGGAAATTTGGGTTTATTTGCAGGCAAAACCTAGTGATTAGATAGCTATGTTGTAGTCATTTCATATATGTAAGAATATTGTATTTTTTTTAAATATAAATTATTGTAAATGTTGTAATCTATTAGAACTGTGAATGAGCAGTAAAGTTTATTTTGAGCATTTATTTATTGCGGGTTTGATAGCGTTCTACCGCCGACTCTGCGGCGTAGGCTGGCTTGGACACATCTCGTATCCGAAAAGCGAGTGTGGGTCGTGACAGGTCGGTTCCTGCACGTTGACTATAGACAGACTTTTGAATCATTTTTATTGAACATTTTGTGTGTTCAAATGGTGTTTGATATGTCTGGGTTGCTAGTATATGATTAACAAAGTATTATGGATGGTTAAGATGGGTACAACTGTGGGTAGGAGTAGGCATGTTGCTGGGTTCAGTATAACCAGGGAGGAATATGTGTGTGTGGTTTGGCTAAGTTGCCTTGGTGTATATATTTTGAGTAGAAGTTGTGAAAAGGACTGATGTATGTACAAGACTTCTTGAATTCAAATATACAGGAGTAGCTATTATGGCCACGAAGTGTATAAGTTGAGTTTTCTTGCATTGCCAAATTCTATTCCGACTGGTCTTATATGTGAGGGACTACATGTAGCCATTCTAAGTGGAGACTGGGCTTATAGAGTATTAGCTAAACTCTATGTAAGCTATATGTTGTGGTTAGTTGAGTTCAGCAAGGCATGATAGAGTACTCTTGGACTTTAGCTGTAAATTCTGAGATATGAATTTTATAAATTATTTTTCAAGCAATGGTATATTAAATGTTTTCTATAGGAAAATGTTAAAAATGCTTTGTCTAATTTATGATTTAATAGTCACATTAAATTCTTAGAATCTTTACAAGATATTTTAGTATACTATAGGTATAACAGAGTAAGGTGTGTAATTTGAATATTGGATTAATAAGTAAATAGATGAGACAGATTTGTTAAGTCAACTAGTTGATTAGAACTTAACCAACTTGTAAATCATATAACAGGAGGACATCCAATTTTACTATCCCCATTTGATCACCTTGAGCAAGACAAGTATACTTCTCGGACTTGTCCATTACTTTATGTCTTGTATTCATGCTTGTATCTTCTTGTTGACACGCTATTTCACGAGATTGTCTTATATCTTGTTCCCTGAGTTTACTTGTGTCTGGAAGGGAAAATACTGCAGATGTGTGATCAAACCCGAGTTACTATTCATGTGAATAGCTTAGGACCCGTATCGTGCACGCGGGACCGAAGCCGTACCATTTCATGTTCCCTGAATCTACCCAAGCCGATCACACACTCTGGATGTATTTCGATATGTTGCACACATCAGGTTCATTGTGTATTTCATGTTTAGGTTTCATTTCATGTTTCCTGTATTTACTGTTCAGGTTTCATGTCATGTTCTCATTTCTCGTACTTTATATTTTTCTTGTATTCATTTTCATACCATGATGTTCATGTTCAATTCCTTGGATATACTTAGCACCGCTCCTGACTGGATATGTTGCAGGTGTACTTGCAGGATATTGTTCTACCTTATGTGTTAGAGCCCGGGATCTTAGCTGAGCAGGATGGAGATATAACTTAGCTAGAGCTTCAGGTTTAGACTGTTTAGCTTTACTCCTAGATATTGTTCATAGTATATTTCATTTTTGATGACTCTGGAACCTTTATGTTATATGAATTTGTGGATTATGGTGATCTTCTGGGAACATTTTTAGATGTTGTGATTGTGTACATTTATGTTTATCTTGTTAGATTTTTCTAGCTTGGTACAGCTTACTTCGTCGTATCGATCGACGAAGGCTGGGCGTGTACGACTCGTGTCTGATTATTCGAGAGCGGGTCGTGACAGGTTTGTTCATTAAAATTGGGGATCGAAAAAAGGTACATAGGTTACTAACTAAGAACAAGACTTGTGTAGAAAAACTATGAATTTGAGCACCAGAGTTTGAAAAAAGTACACAGGTAACTAACTCAGGATGCTAAATAACGCTGAAGAAGAGAACAAGAATACTCAAACCACAACATTACTCTCCAATTTGAACACCAGAACCTGTTGCCCAACCCCAAAATTATGAACTTTTCACCATCTGTCACAATGAGAGGCTTAGGTAGTGATGACCCGTCATTCCATTACAGCGTTGGGATTCAAGACCTTTTGCTTGATTTTTTTGAAGACTAGAAAAGAATAGAGGCCGAGCTGCTCCAACCCTGCTTAACTCCTTAGCTACTGCTAATTCTGATACTCAACACTGAAGAGTATGCATGATACCTGGATCCCATACCATGTAAACTAACCGAGACCTGAAAGCATAAGCATTTGGCGTTGCCTCCATGTGTCCAACTTTAAAATTTTACTAAATATCGGGCCATATCATTCTTCTAATCTTGTAGCTATGAAGATCTTCAATCTGAAAATTTTCTTAACCAAACGTGACAAAATGGGCGACATCCATCTCACAAAAACAAATCCTCGAAAAGATTACCTACTGATATCATTGATATCAGAAAGCTTAATAACAACTACATGTTTTTTTAATACTGATATCAGCATAAAGCTTAATAACTTCTCATTTTACAATGCAAAGCATGAGGTAGTCATTTTAAAACACTAACATCTGAAAAATGATTTATATACAGTGTTTATTAATAACTACTATCCTTTTTTATTGGATGATTCGATCCTAGCTCTCTTACCTATACTCACAAAATTTTAACTCATGCTTAATATTTATCTCAATAAATCTTGTATTCTAATTTTTTTTAGGTTTTGTTTTATGGTGCAGTATGTCGGAACCAATTAACAAAGAGTGGATGAATGAAAATGATAGATTGAGCCCTGCATATACAAAGGGAATTAAAGATTTTCTTGAATTTGCCATTAAAAACTGTGCTGTGGGGTTGACAACATTACCTTGCCCGTGTGTTAAGTGTCAAAATAAATTAAGATTTCAAGAAAAAATTGTTGAAAGCCATTTAGTCAGGAATGGCATTAAAAAGTCATATACTTTATGGACTTTACATGGTGAACAACCATCTCCTAATATTTATCAGGATCCACCATTGCAACAAGTTGAAGAGGAAACCATAGATGACAAAAATATGGAGTAAGAGGGAGGAGTAGGAATTTGGAGACTTTATCGAAGATTTATATGGTGTTAATGAAGCGCCTCATTTAAATAATGAGGATGGTGGTGGTGCAGGAGTTCAAGAAGTATCTTACGTCGTTAATGAGAAGTACAATGAATATAAGAGATTATCAACTGAGAAGCTGTACCCATCATGTGAAGGTTCTGAGACAACTCTTTCTGCAATCGTGGAGCTGCACAACTTAAAGAAGCAGTTTAGTTGGTCGGGAAATAGTGTGACGGCACTTTTATTAATGTTGAAAAGGTGGCTCCCTAGTGGAAATACATTGCCAGAAAAGTATCCAATTATGAAGAGTAAGATGAAGGACTTGGGTATGAAAGCCATATTCATTCATGCATGTGTCAATAATTGTGTTTTATATTGGAAAGATAATGAAAATAAAGAGGAATGTCCTCAATGCGGAGAACCGAGATACACAGTGACCAAGAGAAAGAGAGGAAGCCTTCGTAAAGAACCCAAGAAAATATTGAGATATTTTCCTTTGATTCCAAGACTTGTTAGACTGTACACCATACCCTGGATAGCACGTAAAATGACTTGGCACCACCGAGCGACCTCTTCATGGGATTATTTACGACATCCATCTGATTCGTCTCAATGGAAAATGTTTCGAAATAAGTGGTCAAATTTTTCTAAGAAGAGCATAATGTTTGGCTTGCAATTGCAACTGATGGTTTTAATCCACGTGGTATCCAATCCTCTAGTTATAGTTGTTGGCCTGTCATGGTGGTGCCTTATAATCTTTCACCTTCATTCTGTATGAAAAATGAGTTTCGGCTGTTGTCTTTGTTGATACCTGGGCCAAAGGCACCTGATCAAGATATTGATGTTTTCCTTCAACCACTAGTGGAGGAGATGAAGCAACTGTGGGAAGAAGGAGTCCCAGCTTATAACAGTTACAAAGGTCAACATTTTACTTTGAAAGCTATGTTGATGTGGGGTATTCATGATTTTCCAGTATACGAGAATTTATCTGGGTGCGTAACACATGGATACAAAGCTTGTCATGTTTGTGGAGACAACACTCCATCCATTCATCTTGAATGTAGTAATAAACAAGTTTACACAAACTACTGCATGTTCCTTAGCATGAATCATCCCTTTAGAAGTGGTGGATATTTGGGGCTTAGCACCTCAGAATACACACTTCCTCCTCCTCGTTTAAATGAAAATGCACTTGTAGAAAAGTTGAGTAATATTAAGTATATACCAGGAAAAATTCCAAAAGCTCCAGGTCGAAAGCGGAAGATTGATGATATAGTTGAAGCTAAAAGGCATGGTATAAGAGGACAATATTTTTTGACTTAGAATACTGGAGTTCTCATCAAGTTCGCCATGTCTTGGATGTGATGCATATTAAGAAGAATGTGGCAGAGCATTTAATTAATACAATTTTACATAACAAGATGAAGACAAAGGATACCATAAATGCAAGGTAGGATATGGAGCGGTTAGGCTTGCAAAACAACCAATGGACGGCTCTAGATGAAAGACTGGAAAACAGATAAAACCAACCGCATCATTTGTCTTGGATAAAGAAGAGAATGGAGAATTTTGTAAAATATTGAAAGACTTAAAGCTCCCTTCTAGATTTTCGTCTAACTTGAGCAATATTGTTATTCTCAATCCACCTGGCTTGCTGTGAAACCCAGTTTTGTAATTATTAATATCATAATATTATTACTATTATTATTATTATTTGTGGTTTTAAAAATTTATTTCAAAAATTAAAAGTGGCTTTTTGATTGCTGACCTGACCCAAGTCCGGACCAGCTACCCGAAACCCAGACCCGGTCCTAATTCATTCTTTTGAATTCAGATTTTTACTTATAAAAAAATATTTATTTTATTTTTTGGGCTGGTCCAAGTTGGACCAGATCCCCAACACCCCTCTCCCCTTATAACTCCACACACGTTCACTACCACCACCCCTCGTTTCTTCTTCCGCGAACGGACTTGGCCGTTCCCCTCCCTATTCCTTCTCCCATTTATTCCTCTACTCCACACGTTATTTTCTCCTTCCCCTTAATAATACCACCACCACCACTCCTTTTACTCTAGATCCCCAATCCCACTTCTTTAAACACCCCACACCATCCCCACGAGCACCAACTCCACTACTCTCCCCCTCTACTTTTGTCCAGAAGAACAAATCCCCAACCACCATTACTTTCCCCAACTCCATTCACTCATCCCCTTCATTCTAGCAAACCCCTCTCCCCTTGGAGCTACCCCGAGCTCCTCTCGGTCCCCGGCCTCTCCAGCGCCTCGCCGAGCACCCCGGCCTCTTCCATCCGCGTCCCCTTCCAGCGCCTCCCCGGCGCCCTTCCCGAGCCGCCGTGGCGCCGCCGTGCCCGACCCCAGCGGCGCCACCCGCGCCCGACGTCGGCGCCCCGACCCCAGCGCCCCTCGCGGCCGTCCCCGGACCCCGATCCAGCCGACCCCGGCCGTCCCGCGCGCTGTCCTCCCCGGCGCCGTGCCCGACCAGCACCCCCGACGCACCCCGAGACTGTGTCCGCTGTTCTGGACAGCTCCTGTCCAGCGCTCTTCGCTGGATTTTAAGTCCAATCTGTGGATTTGCGCGTCCCGAGTCCGAGGCAACCCTTCGGATTTCGTCGTTTTGGGTAATCCCTGGTTAATCACAGTAGTTCGTCCCTCCCCGTGTCAATGATGATATTTGGTCCACGAATTTCTTCAGAAATTCGGTTTTCGGTTACGTGTTTGGTTCCGGGAATTTTTTCGGATCCATTGTTAGATTTATTCTGTGGATTTGGCTTAGTTCTGTTCGTTTCGGGATTTCCCGAGAACCTTCGGGAAAGCTTTTGTTGGGAATGTTTGTGATTATTTATCTATATATATATTCTGGGATTCCCTGGTTTGGGATTTTGCAGGAAAATATTGGCACACTTTTCCAGTTTTTGGGTTGACCAAAAATAGAGGAAATGCTGCCGAATTTTTCGTAAAATTTAATTATATTTTTTTTAAAAAATGACTTTAAAATAGATTTCGAAAAAATATAAATATTTTGGATTTTGGGCGACGACCGTATCGGTCAATGGGCCCCGGCTAAGTGCAAACGAAACCGGCTTCGCCCGGACGTTGAGGCATTAGCCTATATGACGATTGGACCATATCTGAGACTCATTAAATATTTAATTTATTTTATTATTATTTAATTTACTCATAATTAAATTATAGAAAGTTTTAGAACTAACGACCATTTCGTCTTATTTCAATTTATGTAAATAAATTGTAATGGGCATAAGCCCAGCTGGTCTTTTGGCTCTATGACCTGTAATCTGTTAGCGTAGGTTTTCTGTTGTTTTTCTGATTTTGCGAGTTATTTTAGCGTACGCGTAATCAAATAGATAATTATTTTGATATAGAAAATTAATAAAGTTTTCTCACATTAAAATTTACAAGTTTTAATATTTAACAACGATCATGTTTTTCCTCATTAAATAAGAAATTTAGTTTTATATGTATAATTACGAAAAACACAAAGTTTTAATCAATTAAATTTGGTAACGACGAGTTTTTCCAAACTACAAGTTTAAACGATCTTTCTCTCGTTATTAAATTGTAACGCACCAATAATCGCATTTTTGTTCGTGTTTAATAAATAAAGATTTAAAATTGATTAGGACACAATTAGAGATTTCAACTAGCATAGTTAGCTTGGTAACCCTGGATTCTGAGTCAACTTCTCGAATGTAGGATTTTGAGGACGAGCCTAATCCCATCTCGAAGTCTTCAACCTTTCCAGTCGAGTCCATTTTGAGGCAAGTACATTTTGTGTTAGTTTACAATTATTTAGTAATCGTTTTAATGCAAGTTTAAACCACGATGCAACACGGAACTCTCTCTGAGAGCACTGACTGTAACTACTATAACTACTGTAACTGTTTGGGGACTGAGGGAGTAGTGTAATGAGTATGACCACATCCAAACTACTGTAACTACTGTAACCGTGCGAGCTTACCCCTCATACACACGGAGATATGCCATATCATTCACTGTACAACCCAAGCCGGTCATATTCATTGCCTATTCATATCACAATATTTTAACTGCTGAAAAACTGTTTATTTTAAATTGTTTAAAAGTGCATGATTCTATTATTATTTCAATTGTTAAATTAGCATGAATTGTACTTTGCTCCCTCCTGACTGGAGACCCAATATTTTTAGGTATCACTGATGATGCTTTGTTCCGCGGTATTTTTCCCGAGATCCCAACTAGAGGACGATGATTTCGAGACTGATGAACTGGTTGCCTAAATTTTCTTCTTCTTTTATAATTCATGATGTTTGTGGAAAACAATATATTTCAGATGTATCTTTCATTTTATTGTAAAAAGTTTTAAACTATTCGAATTATTAAAGTTGTGGCAATTAGACTGTGTTGTTTATTACCTGCATGAGTGATACAGCTTACTGTCGCCGTCTCAACAACGGTGCAGGCTGGACATGATTCGATTCGACCCAAGAAATTAGGACCGGGTCGTGACATGTTTTTAGTGGTGGCCCATGCAGGTCTGAACAACAACTTAGGAAAACATACCTAAAAACAATTAGAACACTAGAACATTGATTTGTCACAACATAGGTCCGAATTATATATAAATAAATATTTTTGTTTGATTATAGACTGGTAGGATACCTTTCTTATGTTTGCACCCTAAACCTTCCAGAATATAACCAAGAAAAAGACCAATCCTGCTGGCGATGAGGTGTCATCTACGGATCATACCCCATCTCCGCAACCAAGTCCAGGGTTTATTCCCTCGCGGCTGATTGACCGTCCCCATGATGCATCCAGTGAAGTTTTCACTACACTGGCGATTCCTACCTCTTCTCAAACTGAGTTGCATTTCCTTGGTAGAGTATCCATTCCTGTTGCTCCACCAATACCAGCAAACACCTCCCAAATGGTTGCCCTATTTCAAGAAATCCTGGAGTTCCAGAAAGCTCAAGATGAAGCCCAGCAGGAACAGATGAATATCACGAGAGAAGACATGAAGAACGTCAATGGTGTAGCCTTAGTTATCTTAAACCAAGTTGGAACGGAACCTCGTCCTAGGAGGGATACCCCTGAATCTAGGAGAAATTTGAGCCCTATCCGGCAGTCATATCGTAAGAAGCTATTGGTTTGTGACTACTGTAAAAGGCTTGGTCACCAAGCCAATATTTGTCGTAAGAGATTGGGGAAATATTTGGCATGTGGATCTGCTGAACATCGGGTAAAGGACTGCCCCTTATCTTTCCATCAAACCAGAGCACATATCCCAGCAACACCTGTTAGGCCACCACCAAGGGGCTCTTCCTATCCAGCAGACCTTGCCTCCTACTATAAGGCATGATGCAGACTCGAGGTTCATAGAAGAGGAAGCAGTTTGAGGCTGCTCATGCAAGAGCCATAACCATGAAGATTAGTACCTAGGACTACTGAATAGCATTATTTATTGTCATAAGAAGTTGTAACAGGATGTCCTTAGATCAATCATAAGAGTTTTGCTGTAATTCTCCACATGAATAAACTTCTTAGTTACACCTTTATGGTAGATGTTTTTTCTGATAGTCTTCCCGGATTACCCCAGATCTAGACATAGAGTTCACTATTGACCTAGTCCCCGGCTCTCCCCTATTTCAAAGGGACACTATAGAGTCAACCCGAAGGAGGCCAAGAAGATGAAGGACCAGATCAATGAAGGCTCTAGGATTTATCCAGGATATAACTTCATCCTAAGGAGCGTCTGTCTTGTTAGTGCACAAGAAGGACGGAACAGTACGGATGTGCATCGACTACCAGGCGCTGAACAATATCATCATCAAGAACAAGTACCCTCTGCCCCGTATCGATGACCTATTTGATCAATTGATCGGAGCCAAGGTGTTTTCGAAGATTGATCTTAGATCTGGCTACCACCAGATCAGGGTCATGAAGGAAGATATTCCCAAGACGGCATTCAACACCAAGTATGGGCAGTTTGAATTCGTGGTCATGCCGTTTGGACTGACGAATGCTCCTGCGGTGTTCATGAACCTTATGAACAGGGTTTTCCATGAATACCTAGATCAATTGTCGTTGTCTTCATCGATGACATTCTGATCTATTCAAAGATGGAAGAGTAGCACGAAGAGCACCTCAGAAAAGTTCTGGAAACTTTGAGGAAGGAGAAGCTGTATGGTAAGCTTTCCAAGTGTGATTTCTTTCCAGACAAGGTGGATTTTCTTGGCCATGTTGTCACAGGAGAAGAAATTTTGGTAGATCCGATGAGGATAGCCGCTGTTGAGAAGTGGTCTACCCCAAGCTCAGTTGCTGAAATCAGGAGTTTTTCGGCTTGGCTGGCTACAACCGGAAGTTCGTAAAGGGTTTTGCCAGAATTGCTCAGCCGATGACGAAGCTCACTCGGAAGAATGAAGAGTTCATCTAGACGAAAGATTGCCAGGCATCATTCGAGGAGCTGAAGAAGAGACTTACCACTGCACCAATCCTAGCGCTACCTGCAGGAACTTGTGGTTTCTCAATCTACAGTGATGCCTTAGGTAAAGGACTGGGTTGCGTTCTTCAACAACATGGAAAAGTGATTGCTTATGCATCTAGGCAATTACGGACTCATGAGAAGAACTATCCCACACATGATTTGGAGCTTGCAGCGGTGATATTTGCATTGAAGTTATGGAAGCAATACCTTTATAGAGAGAGAGTGGAAATATTTACAGACCACAAGTATGATTTCACTTAGAAGGAGCTGAACATGAGGCAAATAAGGAGCTGGATGCTGATCCATTGTTGATGAAGTTGCAAGTGAGCTCAAGTCTGATGGACAAAAATCAAGGAGACGCAGTTTCAAGACGAGACACTTTACAAACTTAGAGATCAAGTGCTGGTAGGAACACTCGAATGATTCTCAATCGCCAGTGACGGAGCGCTGAAGAATGGTACGAGGCTTTGTGTACCAACTGGCAAACTGAGGAACGAGCTGATGCAAGAAGCGCACCAGTCGCAATATTCTATACATCCTGGAGCCAACAAAATGTATCGGGATATGCGTACCATTGTTTGGTGGCTTGGAATGAAGAAAGATGTGGCCAGGTATGTTGCTAGATGTTTAATTTGTCAACCAGTAAAGGCTAGCAGACAGAGACCAGCAGGACTATTGCAGCCGCTTGACATTCCGGAGTGGAAATGGGAGCACATAACAATGGATTTCGTGTCGGGACTGCCTCGATCCCAAGGGGGGAAGGATGCCATTTGGGTTATCGTGGACCGACTGACGAAGTCAACTTACTTTATCCCCTTCAAGGTTAGTCTATCCACCGAGAAGTTGGCAGCACTATACATGCGGCACATCTACCGGATTCATGGAGTTCCGGTAAGTATTGTATCTGACCGAGATACTAGATTTATCTCACACTTTTGGAAGAGTTTGCATGACAGCTTGGGAATAAAACTGAAGTTCAGCACAGCCTACCATCCCCAAACTGACAGACAATCGGAGAGGACCATCCAGACGCTAGAAGACATACAGAGATCCTGCGTCTTGGAATTCGGAGGGTCTGGGAAAGACCATTTGCACTTGGTAGAGTTCTCTTACAACAACAGCTACCAAGCTAGCATCGGTATGACACCGTTCGAGGTACTCTATGGACGTTGCCGTACTCCACTTGCATGGGACAACGTAGGAGAAAGAGTACTGCTGGGTCCAGAGATGGTGACTGACGCAGTAGAGAAGGTGAATGTAAGCTCAGGATTGCTCAAGACAAACAGAAGCATTGGGTTGATAGTAGTCGTCGACCAGTGGAGTTTGAAGAAGGAGATAGCATTTTTTGTGAAGTTTTCTCCTACCAGAGGAACGATCAATTTTGACGGAGCTGGGAAATTAGGGCAAGGTACATCAAGCCATTTGAAGTTTTAAGACGAGTTGGAAAAGTAGCGTACCGGTTAGCTCTACCAGCTAAACTTGAGGGCGTGCCCAACGTCTTCCACGTTTTGCAGTTCAGACGCTACATTCCGGATCCGAGTCACATATTGGACAATTCAGAGCTGAAGATTGGACTCAACCTTTCAGTGCCAGAGAAACCAGTTGCAAGCGTAGTCAGAAGTGAGAAGAAGATCAGAATTTGAGCCATCACATAACTCCTATTTCTTTTTTTTTTCGTTCTAAACTTGACTGACGCTGCTAAGTTAGCCTAGTTTTGCAGGCTATTTTATCAAGCTTGATCATGACAGTATTTTATTGGGTGCACCCACTAATATATTATCTAATCAGGACCGGTGCATGATGGTCTGATCAACCTCGTGTACTTTGGTTCGCCTTTGTATTCTTTTTCTGCATGGATGATATCATAAATGAAACTTGTCCCTAAACCGTCTCATCCACGACTGCCTTGGAAATTCTTATTATTGGACCTGAGTTACGGGCGTAGTACCCGTACCTGTTTGATTCTCCTACCCTGCCTTTAATTTCGAGGACAAAATTTTCTAAGGAGGAAAGATTGTGAAACCCAGTTTTATAATTATTAATATCATAATATTATTACTATTATTATTATTATTATTATTTGTGGTTTTAAAAATTTATTTAAAAAATTAAAAGTGGCTTTTTGATTGCTGACCTGACCCAAGTCCGGACCAGCTACCCGAAACCCAGACCCGGTCCTAATCCATTCTTTTGAATTCAGATTTTTACTTATAAAAAAAATATTTATTTTATTTTTTGGGTTGGTCCAAGTTGGACCAGATCCCCAACACCCCTCTCCCCTTATAACTCCACACACGTTCACTACCACCACCCCTCGTTTCTTCTTCCGAGAACGGACTTGGCCGTTCCCCTCCCTATTCCTTCTTCCATTTATTCCTCTACTCCACACGTTATTTTCTCCTTCCCCTTAATAATACCACCACCACCACTCCTTTTACTCCAGATCCCCACACCCACTTCTTTAAACACCCCACACCATCCCCACGAGCACCAACTCCACTACTCTTCCCCTCTACTTTTCTCCAGAAAAACAAATCCCCAACCACCATTACTTTCCCCAACTCCATTCACTCATCCCCTTCATTCTAGCAAACCCCTCTCCCCTTGGAGCTACCCCGAGCTCCTCTCGGTCCCCGGCCTCCCCAGCGCCTCGTCGAGCACCCCGGCCTCCTCCAGCCGCGCCCTCTTCCAGCGCCTCCCCGGCGCCCTTCCCGAGCCGCCGCGGCGCCTCCGCGCCCGACCCCAGCTGCGCCACCCGCGTCCGACGCCGGCGCCCCGACCCCAGCGCCCCTCGCGGCCGTCCCCGAACCCCGATCCAGCCGACCCCGGCCGTCCCGCGCGCTGTCCTCCCCGACGCCGTGCCCGACCAGCACCCCCGACACACCCCGAGACTGTGTCCGCTGTTCTGGACAGCTCCTGTCCAGCGCTCTTCGCTGGATTTCGAGTCCGATCTGTGGATTTGCGCGTCCCGAGTCCGAGGCAACCCTTCGGATTTCGTCGTTTTGGGTAATCCCTGGTTAATCACAGTAGTTCGTCCCTCCCCGTGTCAATGATGATATTTGGTCCACGAATTTTTTCGAAAATTCGGTTTTCGGTTACGTGTTTGATTTTGGGAATTTTTTCGGAACCATTGTTAGATTTATTCTGTGGATTTGGCTTAGTTCTGTTCGTTTCGGGATTTTCCGAGAACCTTCGGGAAAGCTTCTGTTGGGAATGTTTGTGATTATTTTTATATATATATTCTGGGATTCCCTGGTTTAGGATTTTGCAGGAAAATATTGGCACACTTTTCAGTTTTTGGGTTGACCAAAAATAGAGGAAATGCTGCCGGCTAAGTGCAAACGAAACCGGCTTCGCCCGGACGTTGAGGCATTAGCCTATATGACGATTGGACCATATCTGAGACTCATTAAATATTTAATTTATTTTATTATTATTTAATTTACTCATAATTAAATTATAGGAAGTTTTAGATCTAACGACCATTTCGTCTTATTTCAATTTATGTAAATAAATTGTAATGGGCATAAGCCCAGCTGGTCTTTTGGCTCTGTGACCTGTAATTTGGTAGCGTAGGTTTTCTGTTGTTTTTCTGGTTTTGCGAGTTATTTTAGCGTACGCGTAATCAAATAGATAATTATTTTGATATAGAAAATTAATAAAGTTTTCTCACATTAAAATTTACAAGTTTTAATATTTAACAACGATCATGTTTTTCCTCATTAAATAAGAAATTTAGTTTTATATGTATAATTACGAAAAACACAAAGTTTTAATCAATTAAATTTGGTAACGACGAGTTTTTCCAAAATACAAGTTTAAACGATATTTTCCTCCTTATTAAATTGTAACGCACCAATAATCGCATTTTTGTTCGTGTTTAATAAATAAAGATTTAAAATTGATTAGGACACAATTAGAGATTTCAACTAGCATAGTTAGCTTGGTAACCCTGGATTCTGAGTCAACTTCTCGAATGTAGGATTTCGAGGACGAGCCTAATCCCATCTCGAAGTCTTCAACCTTTCCAGTCCAGTCCATTTTGAGGCAAGTACATTTTGTGTTAGTTTACAATTATTTAGTAATCGTTTTAATGCAAGTTTAAACCACGATGCAACACGAAACTCTCTCTGAGAGCACTGACTGTAACTACTGTAACTGTTTGGGGACTGGGAGAGTAGTGTAATGAGTATGACCACATCCAAACTACTGTAACTACTGTAACTGTGTGAGCTTACCCCTCATACACACGGGGATAAGCCATATCATTCACTGTACAACCAAAGCCGGTCATATTCATTGCCTATTCACATCACAATATTTTAACTGCTGAAAAACTGTTTATTTTAAATTGTTTAAAAGTGCATGATTCTATTATTATTTCAATTGTTAAATTAGCATGAATTGTACTTTGCTCCCTCCTGACTGGAGACCCAACATTTTTAGGTATCACTGATGATGCTTTGTTCCGCGGTATTTTTCTCGAGATCCCAACTAGAGGACGATGATTTCGAGACTGATGAACTAGTTGCCTAAATTTTCTTCTTCTTTTATAATTCATGATGTTTGTGGAAAACAATGTATTTCAGATGTATCGTTCATTTTATTGTAAAAAGTTTTAAACTATTCGAAATATTAAAGTTGTGGCAATTAGACTGTGTTGTTTATTACCTGCATGAGTGATACAGCTTACTGTCGCCGTCTCAACAACGGTGCAGGCTGGGCATGATTCGATTCGACCCAAGAAATTGGGACCGGGTCGTGACACTTGCACTCTATGAAGTCCCATGATTATCACGTTATAGGAGAGTACTTATTACCAGTATTGCTTCAACATGCATTTCCGAAACATCTAGATTTACGAAGAGCTATTCAACAGATAAGCTTGTTCTTCAACTTATTATGCTCAAAAATCCTAGTTAGAAAGGATATCCAATGAGCCAAATACATGGTGGCAGTGGCATTATGTGTGCTAGAGAAACATTTTCCACCTACATTTTTTGATATCAATATTCACCTTACTGTCCATTTAGCTGATGAAGCATTAATGTGTGGACCTACTGCACCTCGATAGATGTATCCCTTTGAACAGTAAGTAATTTATTCTTTATCTTAATTCATTTTATATTTTTTTAATTATTGCAACATCTAATCCATTATTTTCCATATGTATTATTTACGAAAAGACATATGAAGGAGTTTAAAGATATACCGAGCAATAAGCGGTATGTTGAAGGATCCATTGCGGAATCCTATCTTGTTGGCGAGTCCGTTAGATATGCAAAGGAGTATATGCCAAATCCACAAGAGGAAAATCACAAATATACATATGAAGTCTTTCTAGATGATAATGGAGATTTCTCTGATGAAGGACCTTTGTTCGACGATAAATCTGTGATGCTTGAACCTAAACAATTTCAACAAATACGTCGATGGGTCCTCTTTCGTCTTAAAGTTGATGGACTCGATGAATATTATAAGTATGTTGTCTTCTTTTATGTATCATAGATGTCTAAATATAGATTTTATCATAATAAGTTTGTTAATTATTATAAACAAATTACAGTGAATATAAAGTGTCAATCCGATCTACCTTACATGGAAATGGAAAGGGGGTTCAATTGACAGAAATAGAAATCCAGACTTCTTTCATCCCTTGGTTATATGAAGGTGTTTTTTTTAATTTATTACTTTTTGGATTAGCTAGGTTCACTTTCTTATTTTAACTCTATTTATTAATTGCCATTGCATACAGCTGATTATTGCTGGAAGATGGAGACAAAGGCTATGTTGTGGCGATTAGTTCAAGGGCCAAATCACAGTAAAAATGTACAGAAAGTACCGAGCTAACGGCTATGTATTCTCTACTAGATCTCATGATGATAGTGTAGTCACACAAGATAGTGGTGTTTGTTTGAGAGCATGGACTACATTTAGAGCAAGAAAAAGTGATAAAAACTTAAAAGATGTTTGGACCATGTGGTATGGGGTTATCAAACAGATAATTGAGCTTGACTATACAATATTTAAGGAGGTGGTGTTTTATTGCGACTGGGTGAGGGTGGAGGACAAGATCAATGGTTGTAAGCATTGCCCAGACTCAAACCTGGTGATGGTAAATTTTGATAGGTTTAAGAGTTCCAGTAGTAAGTTAGATGAGCCTGCCATTCTCGCTTCTGAGGCAATTTAAGTATTTTACTCAAAAAATCTTAGAAATCCTGGTTGGTGGGTGGTGATACATTCACCAAAGAGATTGACTTGTCAAGTAGATGACTTAGAGATACCTATTGTTCAATCTACTCTTAAAGACCAACCTCATTTGGAAAATTTGTTGCAACAATATGTTCCCGCTTAGATATTGGAATTAGAGGCGGAACTTATCCAACAAGAGGACTATGCCATTTATTCTTGTACTTTAATTACTATAGGTATTTTTTAATGAGTTATTGTAGTGATTTTTTTTTTAATATTAATGAAGTTTGCAACTTTTTATTCATCTATTAGATTGTAGAGCAATATATTTTGCATTGTAATTCATTCTTATGTTTACTATTTAAAGTAACAGTGTGAGCAACATAGTATTACTCAAATACTTTGCCGTCATACCAATTACTGCAACTCACCTAAACTCCATGATACAAACATTCACACCATGGTATTCCTTGAGGGCAAACACATTTCTACATTGATTTGTTTATCCGAACTGATGCAGGAATTTTCTGCTTGCAGTTTCTTCCTCTCTTGTGCACAGCCTAGTAGCAGCTGTTGCCAATGCTGAATGCTACTATTGGATGTTGTTACTGCTGCCTTGTGCACAAATAGCTGCTAAAGTTGCTGTTGCTGCAACCTGCAGAGCCAACTGCACAAGTAGCTTTCAATATGCTGCTGCAGCATGCAATTGCTGCAAACTACCTTGTTGTTTACTGTTGCTATGAAATTGTTCCCAGGTTGCACACTGCATCAAGGCAAGCTGTTGTTACAGCTGCTAATGCATGCTGCATTTTTTTGACCAATTCATGCTGCATTTTGCTAATGCATGCCACATTTTTCTTTGTTAAATTCATGCTGCTAATTCATGTTGAATTGTTGCTGATGCATGCTGCATTTTGATGCTAGTACCATTTTGTTGCCAATATATTTCCTCTTATTTATTGCTACTGGACGTTTGTAGGGCCGCACGCAACTACATATTTCTCCACCAATTCCAAGGTCTAAGGTTGCAGTCCTAACTACACTTGTTCAGGTAATCTATCTTTCAACGCTCGATGCCTACATATTTTACCTTGAATTTGCTTTCAGATTATACAAATTAAAAATAACTTTTCTAGAGCTAACTGTTTGAGTGTAAACCTTAAGTTCAAGTCTCTTCTATGGTTCTTCTTGCACAGGTTTGACACTATGTCATCAAGTGTAGGTAATTCTGCCCCAAATTCATCACAACCTGTATCAAATTTGCCATCATCTGTATCATCAGGGGGTGGAGGCCCAAAGGAGAAAAAAAAATCGTAATAGAAGTTGATGGCTCTATTGTGGGGAAATATGCAAAAGATTGGAGCACCGACACCGGAGGTTATATAAAAAGTATATTCCAATTAGCTACATCGAATTTAACAAAGTGCCAAAAAAACTTAAAGATGACGTTTGGAATGCACTTATGGTAAACTTCTTGGAAATATTTTCTCTGTTTAAAATTATACTTAATGCCTAATATTTTGCTTAATTTGTTAAATTGGTTACGTTTAATATTGTGATTAATGTTTCTTTATTAGGGTGATTATGAGCTTGATG
This sequence comes from Iris pallida, assembly GCA_029216955.1. Lineage (NCBI taxonomy): Eukaryota > Viridiplantae > Streptophyta > Magnoliopsida > Asparagales > Iridaceae > Iris > Iris pallida. The sequence continues at coordinate 21,939,680 of JANAVB010030817.1, forward strand.
TTCCACCAGAAGTGGCTTGTCCATTGCTTGAGCCTTCATGGTCGCAAAAGTTTAGGACTTACAAACACACTTTGCGGGAGCATTATGTGAGGAAAAATATTATTGAGGTGCCAAAAGGTGTTGATCCTGATATTTGGAGGAAGTTTGTAGAAAATGAGAATGGTCAAAAAAAGGAGTGTGAGCGAAATGCAAAAAATCGTAGTAAGCTGAAGTTTTCTCATTGTCTTGGACGTTGTACATATGCCCAAAAGAAATACATGATGGTTTGCTTCCTTTCTTATGCTATTCAAACTCGATATTTAGGATTATATATATCTCGTATGACTTACTCCAAATATTCTCCAAAAGTTTCAAGTTTTACCATCTTAGAGACTTCAACTTATACTTTATTTAATGACTTCTTTCTTTGTTTGATTGTCATAGTAGATAGATAATTAGTTAACTTATATTGTTCCTTTTGCAGCAGGAAGAAAATTCTGAAATATCTCTTTCGCGGGTAGATACTTGGTTAGAAGTACACAAACAAAAATGTGGTAAAGTATTGGAGAGTGTCAAAGAAAAATATGTAAGTAACCTATCAATTTCTATGTATTTTACATTCTTAGCTTAAGGTTTTTTAATATCATCTCAAACAAGAACTTTACAGGAAAATGTATTGGCTGCTAAAGAAAGAAATAAGAACAAAAAAACTTTTGAAGATTTGGACAACGATGAGTTGGTAGAAGTATTTGGGAAGGACAAAAAGGGACGAGTTCATGCCATGGGTTCCAATATCTCGAAGAAAAAAGCTAACTCATTTGGGAGTGGCAAAATCAAAAATTGAACAATATAAGAAATCATCTCAAGAACTAGCATCATTCAAAGATGAAATGATCTCACTTGTTGGCTCGCGCATGGATAATTTTGAGGTTCTTATGCAGGCTATATTATCAAAATTTACAACAAAGTCACTGTAAGCCCACTTCCCGAATATTTTAAACTTGTACTAATTTAATTATTTTTATTATTTTTATTTTTATTCTTGGTCTAAATATCTTTTCGTTAGCAAATAAATTTCTATTTGAAGTTCTTCTGACTGACAAAGAGATTTACCAAATGAGATTTTGTATTTAATAAATTATATGTAATATCTTGGAGATTTGAATTTATACAAATTTTTTTAGATAATATTTGATAAATCAATTTGTATTACTATTATTTTCAATTTGGAGATTTATTTGACGTATAATTATAATATCCGTATCACTATTTCTTCTCTCTTATTGTGAGAATTTAGATCCAATTCTAAATGGACTAGTCTTAAATTCTACATTACTTTAGATGGGTTTTGTATATGAAAATAAACACTTGGGTATATATATAAATTAGGCTTATCAATATTTTACGAAATGCATTTTAAAGTTTATGTAAAGAAAAAGATATTATTTTAGACTAATATTATTGTGATCAATATGGGTTAAGATTTGATCAAACTCTTAATTATTGGTTTGAATCTATGAAAAGAGCTATCTGTTAAATAGATTCCTTCTCCATCTAATTACCATCGGGAAATTTTGGATCATCTGCAATCCTATCTTTTCATATAGATATACCAGAGGAGCAATATCTCCCAAAGCCCTTTCATATCTCTCTCTATGCACCTGTTCAAATCAAAGGAATAGTTTAGATTTATCATAATCTATCTGCAATCAACCTAGGCCCATCTTATAAGAAACCCATCTTATTCCACCAATACAAAACAATCACCGTGTTCGTGTCGACAGGCCGACACGGACGTCCCAACAACCCCAACCGCTCACCTTGTCCAGTGCCGGCGTGCCATCCTCCGCGACCGCCGAGCTTTTGACCGGAACGGGCGCGCGTGCCACCGGTGGAACCCATCTCCGTCCCGTCGACTCCGCTGCCGCCCTGCTTTCGTGCTGACTCCGATTGGTGGGCGCCGAGCACGAGCGTCGGAGCAGCGCCCCGACCGCTGTCCTCCGCCTTCCGCGTCCGCCGAGCTCGGTGGGCCGTTCCCAACCACCTTCCCACGGGTAGCCGCCGCCTGTTGACGCCTCCGAACCTGCGCCGGTGACCGATCGTGCCCCGTCCTATCGAGCACCGCCAGATCTCGACCAGATTTGGGCTGCTCCTCCGTGCAGCCCGAAGCCGATGTCGAGCAGCCGAGACCGCCTCCTTCCCGCCGAACCGGAGCGGGCCCCCGAAACCCTCTCCGCCTCAACCTCTCCTCCACGCCCTTCCCTCTCCTCCACCGGTGAACCACCGAACCACCGTGAGCTTCCCGACAAGCGTCGAGCTCTGCGTCGGCTGCACCAGCCTTGTGACGCCCGCCCACCGACCTCCGATGACCCCATGGTGGCTGCGCCGGAGTACGGCGTTAGACCGATCGCCCCCTTTTTCCCAAATGGTGACTCTCTCTCTCCCTTTTGATATTTCTGTTTTATTTATTTTGTGTTAGTAATGATTAAAATCTCTGGGCTGAGGAAAAGGCCTCTTAAATGGGCTTCTTCATAGCAATTGTGTAAGGTTACACTGGATGCAGTTTTATACTGTCATATTTATTACTACCAAATACCTTAGGATTATTTATATATTATTTTATGGAACATATACATAGTAAATATTTTCCAAATTGTATTTGTACAAAGTATATGGATTTTGAGCCTTGAAATGATTATATATAGTGTCTACACATGAGTATTCTAGTTTTCTTACTAAAAGAATTGTTTCATTCTTGATTAATTTTGATAAATGAGTATTTTGGGCTTATATGGTAGTTTTATAATTATTATTATTGTTACTATTATATTACTATTATAATTATTATCACCATCAATATATAATAGCAAGCATATACCTTATATTTGACTTTGGGTTTTAGAGTAGGCTGTGGTGTTATGTTGGACTTGGGCTTTTAATGGACTTTAGGCTTAAAATTTGGGTTAATATATATGGGTAATGAGCTTTTAAAATAATGCTTAGAGTTTAAATATTGAGCCCGTAAATCTTACTATTTACGTTGTCAATTAGAAATTATTTTGGGCTGGGCAATATGAGTATAGTTTTATGACTTTTAGAAGTATTTAAGAGGATTTTGAGTGTAGAAATATTTTGTTTTGATTTTTCTTATTATAAGAAGCATTAGATTAGGCCTAAGCCCACTAGTAGTGGATTTTGATATGGGTTAGCTATGCATGGGTTATATTTTGAACTTATAAAATAGCCAAAATAAGATCTTATTTCTAAAAGCAAAGTTATATGTTAAATGAAATTTTAGTATAAAAGTTTGGATTTGGTATGTATATATTTTAAATGTGACTTAATCCAGGATTTGACATACTTTTAAGTGAGTTTTTAAATACTATGTTTTCTTTACCAAGTTCATATCAAGATCACATATAATGTTTTTCATGGGCTTTAAAGAGTTATAATTACTAATGAACTTATGTATTTACAAATGAGCTTGATATATCTATTATTTCTAAAACCTTTTATATGTATAATAATTTTTAAATAAGTTATAATTAATTTCTGGATAAATATATATACTTTTCTAAATAGGAATTGACAATTCTTAAAATCAAATTTTATTCTCCCTCTTAGGTTCTTCTCGATCATGACTAATCATATTCATATTTCCTTTGCCAACTTTGAACCCCTGCATATCGACCCTAGGCTAAACGGACTATTCTGGACGCAACGGTATTATTGGTTTCTCCAGCTAAGGACCTCAGGTAAGTGCACTTTCTGATTGTTTTTCGATTCATAGTAGTCTTTTCATTTCATGTCTATACATATATCTTGCTGCTTGTTGACACGCTCGTCACACGGAGTAGTCGGGAGGGAAAATATTTTAGTAGACATGTGGACTACCCAGAACTATCCCATGATGTCTATTCGAGAATAATAGCACCTGTACACGACACGTACAGGTGCCGGATTTACCCCCTAGCCGTTCACATGTCGAAACAGATATTTCACACCACCTAGATAGATGTCTTTTATTAGTTTTTTCTTATTTTCTTCGCTATCGTGCTATGTCATCAGTTATCTACCAGTTTTTATCTCTCATATGTTATTTTCACACTACAACAAAATATGTTAATAACGACATTTTTATTACGACACTTTCTAAATAAGTGTTGTTGATTTTTTTTTAGTGATGACACTCTACTAAAATGTTTCATTGTAATTAAGTATTTTCATAAACTACGGCACATTTTTAAAAATGTCATAAAGATAAATTTAACGGCACTTTTAATGGCACTTGAAAGTATCGTATAATAATATATACTAAATACAACACTTTTAAAGTGTTGTATAATACTATATGTTAATTACAACACTCAAAAAGTGTTCTCCTTTTGCCAATTTATTTGTATTTCACCGTGCGGCCCCGCGTCTCCAACCCTAAAAATTTTACTTTGGCGCCCTCCCAAAAAATTGACGCTGGAGCTCACGGCTGGATAAGAAGCCCCAATTCTTTTTTCTTGGTCTCTCTCTCTCTCTCTCTCTCTCTTCTTCCTTTCTATTTTTCTCTCCATAATATTCTTCTCTATTGCTCTCTCGGAGGTCGGCTGAAAGAGGGCTGTCATCACCGTGTTCATCGCCATCACCACCATCGTTCTCCTCTGTTCCTCTGTTGTAAAGAGGTCTGCATCTCTCATCCTTCATCTCCACCCTTTTTTATGAGTTTTTCTTCCTAACTAGGGTTTAGACGAAGCAGTGAAGTTAAAAATTTCTTAATCTATGCTCTGTTGTAAAGAGGTCTGGATTGCTTAATTTAAGTTAAAAATTCCTAACTAGGTCTGCATCTCTCATCCTTCCTCTGTTGTAAAGAGGTCTTGTTTCCATTTGGGTTTAGAAGAATAAATTTTATCATAATTATTGGAAGCCCATCTTAATCCATTCTTAATTGTTGCTTTTTTTTCTTCTCAATATTTCTTACTCGTTTCAGTTCTAAGTTAAACAATATTGTCTTCTTAATTTTACTTGCATTTTTTTACACGAAGAAATTTCATCCTAATTATTGGAAATGCCCATCTTAATCCATTCTTAATTGTTGTACCATTTTAATTTTTGTTATTAATTGATCGTTTTTATTTCTGTTATATTCTGAAAAAAAATGAGGACAATGTATTTTTGCTCCACCAGGAAAGAAAGTCCCCATCCGCCACTGGCTGGGAGCATTACATGCAACATTTAAAACTTGATGAATTCTTGTTTGTAGCTATCGTTGCTAGGAACTTGGTATCTTGTTTTAAATTGTTGGCGTTAAGTTTATGACCTATTGTAGAAACTTGAGTAATTTGTTTTTGGCATTTTTTTTTGAATTTGGAGTATGTGTGCATATAGAATATGACTGACTGTACATGTAACTTTGTCCAGTTTGTTGATGTGTACGTATATACAATGGCGGTCAATCTATAGTTCTATATCATAATCTACTAGATTGTTGATAGTTCTCTATTATGTATCTATTGACGGGAAATCATTACACAATGATTGGTGGAAGTGAATGTTGAATTGAAGATTTCAGAACTGAGCTGCAGTTAGGAAGTTTTGTTATGCTAACTTCTAATGGGTCCTCACATGCCCACTATTCTAGAGATTCTAGAGTTCCTAATCAAAGATTGCGATTCTTTCTTTTTAAATGCTCTCAATAAACCTTGTTCCTTTGGTAAATAGATTAGATGGTCCTGTAAGGTCTTTCACTTGACTTATTGTTGATATTGTACTATGTTTAAACTTTAAACAAAAAATGGTAACTTTTTAATTTCTCCGAGGACACAAAGTTAAGACTCTCGTCCCAATTTTTAATTTCTCCTGATTTTTACCTACATGCTTAAGTCAAACGCTTAAGGTTTTTGTTTTAACTTATAACCGGGATTATTCTCTCATTATGTCATTCGGATTAAGATAATTTTGCATCTACATCCCCAGTAAGCGACCAATTGTCGAATGATCACATATGATAATTTTGCATCTATGCATCTATATGATAATTTTGTCACTTCTTTACTTCTTTTCAGGTGGTTCATAGCAGCAATAACTTTTCAGGTTCACAGCAGCAGTAATTTCCAGGTTTACTTCTTTACTTTTTTTCCATATGCTGTGAACTTTTCCAGGCTGCGTCCTTACTCATGATTACTATTTCATTTGCGTATCTTATTGAACATATTCTCAGTTGCTATATACTCCGGAAACTTATATGTTTACCTTTGTATACCTTCCCAATTTGGATCCAAAACTATGCCAAAACAGTATTTTAGAATCAACAATAAGCTTAATTAGCTCTAATAGAGGTTTCAAGGTTAAAGTTAGGTTTTTAGAGTCAAATTATGTGGTACACCAACAGCAGCAGCTGCAGCACCTTGAACACCACCTCGATACACCAACAGCAGCAGCACTTCACTGCAACTATGCCCTTTGTTAAGTTTTGCTAAAACTATAAATTACAGTTTAACTTAAACCTTTTATTTTCTTATCTTTCACGAAATGATTCTTTTCTTTTTATTATGCATTTACTAAACCTGGAGGGTTTGGGCGGAAGGGTTGTAGTACCTACACAGGGGAAGGGTAGGTTGAAGGGTTCAATTGGCTTGTTCAATAAATTGCTTCTTGGATTTATGTTTTAGACTTTTTTATTTTTTATGATGTAAAATATCTTATTGCATTTATATTCTAGATTGGTTGATTTATGTTGTAAAATATCTTGGGGTTTAACTATGATCTATATGATCAATCTCAATGAGCAACTCAAATTCCGAAAATTTGGAAAATGTCGTCAATAATAATAAGAAAAGCTATGATTTTATTGTTGTCAAGAATATTGTAGCTGGGTGTTATTAAAGATTAGCAGCATCCAAAATGCTCTTAATAAGCATGTTTTTGTTGGAAACTTTCTTCTCCAGTATTGAGTTGAATCCCAATGTAAATCATTCTCTGTTAAACCTTAACTAAACTGAATACCTATCGTGCACATAGACTTCTCTTAAAAAATAAATAAAGATATCATGGTTTGATCATTTATAAACTCATATGTCAAAAAAACTGAGTTTCATCAAAAAAATTATGCCAACTTCTTAAGAAAGCTTCAAGATTTTTCAATACAGAAAATTTCATCCAAATTCTAATTCAGAAGATAATGGCCATACAAAAAACAACAGCTAGTTTAATGAAGCAGAACATGTTTTTCTAGAACTTCATTGGACTAAAACAAAAAATTTGTCGGTCCCACTAAAATATCAAATTAGACATGAAGGAGGAATGGTTGAAATTATTCGAATCAACAATTTCAACTTAGTTACTCAAACTGGTATTAGGACTAAGAATTGAAGTGACTGGAGGAATAGTATTAGCTTCATCTTCTTTTCATATTGTAAATAGAACAAACAAAATTAACTACTACTGTGCATGGAGTTGCAAGTTAGAAAAGGAAAATTACAACCGCTGTGTTGTCCACAACATCTGCCTGCAGGTGTCCCATGAGAAAACAAAAACTTTAGCATCTCAAAGGGATGCAGCAATTGATCAACTTCACCAAGTGTGCAAATGGAAAATATAACTAAGGATTTTAGCAACCAATTGACCACTACTGCAGCAGATTGATCAAAGGCCTCACAAATATCAATCAACCAGCAAAAAGTAACCGGAGATTTGCCTCACAAATATCAATTGACCACTACGTCTTTGTTATAATGGCTGACAATTTTCATTGACATGAGCGATTATGAAGAAAGAGGTGGTTGTTAAGGGTTAGGTGAAGAGTTGCATCATCTTGCACCTACAATTCGTTATGAAAGCTATGCATTATTTGTTTACAAGTTGGTACATGATCTAAATGATATTGGTTTGCATTAATTTCAATTTTTATTATTTGTTGCATTCTCCCTGGATTCTTGTATGAAATAGGATGTCTGGATCTCAGATCTCTACAGATTGTATTGTTGCACAGACCTATCTAAGTAAGCAAATGCTAGCATTTCTTGAGTAAGTTCACATGTTCAGGAATCAATGCACTGTGTTTGCATGGCAATTTGACCTTAGAATTCAGAAAGACAGTCAGTGAGCACTCCCCAAAGTAGCCCTAACTTATTCTTTTTGCTAAATTATCCTAATGACACCCCAATTATAATGTTTGATAGCATTTGAGACGAAGGGATACAAGAAAAATGTGAATAACATAAATCCCATTCATGGTGAATGTTATTGAGAGAAAGACGAACATCATTACAGAACTTATACATATTATACCGGCATAAACACAAAATAGAGATTGAGTACCTGTGCCAAATCCAGTAGGTTTCGTTGGTTTCCAGCTTCCAGCTCGTTCCAGCAAAAGCTAACCCCATAAAACCCAAGGATAGAAATGGCCATCGGAATCTTTCATGCAGTGTTTTCACAATATTCCAAAACCATCTCTTGGTATGTAGCCATCTGCAACAAACTCAGTATGTTGTTACTGACCTAGGAGTAAAGTTTAAGTTGAAGGGAATAACTATGTTATATGTAATTCACACACTTTATGTATCTTTTTTGTTAATCCTGATAGGATTAAGTTTAGGTTAGTCTATTCTTTTTAAATAGTTTAGGATTAATCCATCTTTTCTCAGGCACATTAATCTTTGAATACCACAGAGAGAGAAGCATTTGCATTGTCAGGCCATTAGAAGCACATTTGCATTTGCATTGTCTTCCATTAGCATTAGAAGCACATTTGCATTTGCATTTATGTATTTTTCTCAGGCACATTAATCTCAGGCACATAAAGATGTTGTTCCATTATCATTTGCACATAGAAGACAATTAATCTCAGGCACATAAAGATGTTGCAAATGCAAATGCTAATGGAAGGCACATAAAGATGTTGTTCCATTAGCATTAGCTAATGGAAGACAATTAATCTCAGGCACATAAAGATGTATTTTTCTCAGGCACATTTGCTATTTGCTATTTGCATTTCCATTGTCTTCCATTAGCATTAGAAGCACATTTGCTATTTGCATTTGCATTTGCATTCCACAGAGAGAAAAATACATAAAGGTGTGATTTGCTATTTGCTATTTGCATTGTCTTCCATTAGCATTTGCATTGTCAGTTTGAAAGATAAAATATTAATTCTCATCTTTTTGTATGCAGGTCGATTGATGAGTTCGGATTATGTTCGAGTTTGATGTTGGAAAGAGTTGGAGACTAAGTAGTACTAGTAGTAATATTATCTTTTGTGTAATAGACTTTGTAATGTAATAGACTTTGTTGTGTTGAGAACAACATATTGGGACCTTGTATGGATTTGAGATATTTTAATATATATTAATGTTGTTGCATTAAAATTTTATTATGTGTGAAATTGATTTTGGTTAATGTGATATCTACAAATGAAATGATTTATATTTCATATATTTTAATGACATTTTAGAGGCAATTAAAATATGTCGTTCAAGGGAGTTAGATGGCACATATAAAGTGTCATCATAAATGGATTACATGGCATTTCTTTAGTGTTGTTGAAAGCTAAAAAAAAAAATTATGACGACACTTATCAGTTGTCATTGAAATACATAAAGATGACACTGTCATCATGCCATAAAATGAACATTATATGACATTCAAAAAATGTCGTCATAAAGTTATTACATGGCATTTTTCGAGTGTTGTTGAAAGCTAAAAAAAATTATGAGGACACTTATAAGCTATCATTGAAACACATAAAGATGACACCAACATCATGCCATAAAATGAACATTATATGACATTCAAAAAGTGTCATCATAAATGGATTACTTGGCACTTTCGAAGTGCCGTTGACAAAAAAATACTTTCTATGACACCCCTCTACATGACACTTGAAAAGTGCCATGGAAACTAAATAATGACACTTTTTGAGTGTCGTTAAAACCCTTTTTTCTTGTAGTGTCATGTCTTGTTAATTCTATTGTGTTTTTGCATTGCCGTCAGTTTGTGTACTTGTTCCATTCCTGACTGGAAACCATCATTTTTCAGGTTAGCCGCGATCACTCTTAACATTGGGAATGCTTGGGTATGCTGAGGTCAACCTAGAAATAGAAAGCAATTGTATCAATTTCATTAATTGTAAAATCTTGTATTTTCTTTAATTAGAAATATTGTAAATATTGTACTAAAAATTAGAAATGTGAATGAGCAATAATATTTATTTTGAGCAATTATTCTTGCGGGCTTGACAGCGTTCTACCGCCGACTCTGCGGCGTAGGCTGGCATGGACACGTCTCGTATCCGGAAAAGCGGGTGCGGGTCGTGACAGTCACCGACAGTTGTGAATTCACCAATAAGTGACCCTGGCTCCTATTCAGTGCCTCGCTCTCTTTATTTATCTCAAAACATCGATACTGGTGTCACGACCCGTACCCTGAATATGGGCACGAGCACATGGGTACGTCCAGCCTATGTCGCATAATCGGCGGTAGAACGCTGTATAGGTCGTCTGTAAATGCTACAACTAAACAATATAAAGGTACATGTCATCTCCGTACGGAGGAATATAATATGGCATAACTCAATCACAAGATAAAACTAAGGTATATAGCATGGAATGAAAATATGATAGAAGTGAAAACAGAATTAAGTTGAAGATCCAACACAAGCCCAGAGATATAAACAATATCGCAGAGTCACAAAATATAATATAGAATACTACAGTCTGATAGCACTAGCTGAATCGCAGTCCAGGCAAACCTAACTAAGCTATACTACTCCGGGTGTGTAAAGTCTAGTGGCTCAACTATCAGGTCACAGTCCTGGACTACTCCATCTATCTCGACCCCATAGTAGGTCGAGCAGTCTGCATCAGAATCATCTGTAATATATATTAACGGTATCCTGTCAGGAAAATAAGCAAGTACAAACACTAACAGCAGTTCATATGAATTGACAAATTCTATAAGAGACAATTATAATGAAATACAAAACAATGATATAGGATGACTTGGGAGCTATTCGGAAGCCGAGTTACAACCCTTAAACCATACAAGGACCGGGGTTGTAACCCTTCTCCCGAACAGAACGTAGCCTCCAATCAAGGTATAGCAAAAGAGCATGTAGAACATGTGAGTAATAAATATCATAGCATGGTAAAAAAAGTACTGAATGTAGAACTAAACATGATATTTGATGAGATAAAATAAATATAAAATGTACCTTGAATTATTAGAGCGTTATGTGATCGGCTTGGGAAAGTTACATGACAGGCTATCCACTTGGCCCGACAATCACAAGAAAATCTCTGAAAAGGATCATGCCGGCCAACCTGGATAACAAGCACAAGGAATAGGATCTCGCTACACCCTATGTGAGGTGAGAGTGGCACAAGCACAAGAATATAGTGACAGGGTGGCTTTGATCACATAGCCCCTAATAATTCTCCATCCTCGAATAGTATAATGGATCCGGACATGATATGTCATGACACGGGATTCCATAAGAGGGTAGCAAGTTCCCTTAGGAATCGGTGTCTATACAAGTACAGGAAATAAGACAGGAAATGTACCAATATACCAAGAAAATCTAGGAACAACATCTCATGATCCAACATATACTAGTCCGTGAACTATCGTGTTTGAAAATTAAGTAAGATACTACAACTGAATCGGATATAGCTGATATCAAGACAATGAAAACTATCAGTGAATGTACTCGTCTGTGGTCCTGAGCTGATAAGGTGAACAGATGCTCAGAGTAATCACAGACCTAAAGATGAGATACTACAAGTCAAAACAGGGTTTAATGATGAAAGGGAAACTAATTTAAGTCATGATATGCAAGTCTAAGTCAAACTAGGTCAAACTAGATTATACTAGGTCATACTAGGTCATAGGAAGTCAATCCAAGTCAAACTAGGTCAATCTGGGTCAAAGGTTGACTTACAGTTGACTTTTGGTCAACTGGTCAACTCTGGTCAACTCTAGGTCAACCCTAGGTCAAACTAGGCTAATGTTGACCAACTGTTGACTTTTAGTCAATTGGTCAACTCTGGTTTGGTTTCGGTCAATTCTAGTCACTTTAAGGCTAAGTTTGACTTTCGGTTGACTTTCGGTTGACTTTCGTTGACTTTTGGTCAAAACGGTCAACCGAGGTCAAAACTAGTCTAAGAGCACTAATCTTAACCATTACCAACCAAGACAATCAATTTCTAACCATATCTTAATATCTTAAACTCATACCTTAGCTTCTAGACAATTACCTTAACTTACCCTATTACCTTACCAAGGTAAACTCACTATCAAGTCCCTACCTTAGTTTCTAGGCACTTTTACCTCAACATGGTATCCTAATACTATGCCCTCGTATCCCGATATGTATCTTGATACTCTAATTTCATATCTAGAAATATCCTAAAACTTTACCCTTTCATAGGGTAAATCCTAATTACCTCACTAGTATACCATATCTCAACATTGGTCACTAACACTCTAACTAACTCTCCCACCTAAACATTCAAGGGTTAAGGGACTGATTTGAGATGTAAATGGGATTGAGTGGTGTATATATGGAATGGTATGAATGAATGGTTGAATGTATGAAGGAATGGATGGATGAATGAATGGAATGGTATAAATGAATGGATGAAATGAATGGGTGAATGGATGAAATAAATGGGTGAATGGATGAAATGAATGGGTGAATGGATGGATAGATGAATGAATGAATGCATGAATGTATAGCTGAATTGATGGCTGAATTTGTGAATGAATAATGGATGTATAAATTGATGGATGGCTGAATATATGAATGGGAATGGACGAATAGGAGGAATGCGCTGAAATATATACTAAAATAAATGCATGAATGGTTGTATGGATGAATGTTGGATGAATGAATGGTTGGATAGGTGAATGGGGTGGCTGAATGGATGAAGGGTGAATGGGTGGCTGAATGGATGAATATATATAATATATATATAATATATATATAATATATATATATATATATATATATATATATATATAATATATATATATATATATATATATGTATATGTATGTATGTATGTATTTTTTTTTGGCTGAATTTGTGAATGAATAATGGATGTATGAATTGATGGATGGCTGATATTGAATGGAATGACGAATAGGAGGAATGCGCTGAATTGTATATACTAAAATAAATGCATGAATGTTGTATGGATGAATGTTTGGATGAATGAATGGTTGGATAGGGAATGGGTGGCTGAATGGATGAAGGTGAATGGGTGGCTGAATGGATGAAAGGGGACTGCTATGGGGTCATGGGGAC